>JAQMYM010000010.1:12307494-12321547 GCA_030014255.1 Parauchenoglanis ngamensis
GGGCAATTTAGAGTAGCCAGTTGACCTAATCTGCATGTCTTTGGACTGTGGGAGGAAACCGGAGCACCCGGGGGAAAACCCACACATGCACGGGGAGAACATGCAAACTCCACACAGAAAGGCACCCTGGGTGACCCGGGAATCGAACCCAGGACCTTCCTACAGTGCTAACCACTGCACCACCGTGCCACCTGTTTAATGTCATATTAATGCAAAAATATAGAAAATCCTAAAGGGTTCATAAATTTTGAAGCACCACAATAACTAAAAGGAGAGCCAGAAACTAGAATGAGGATTCTGCAGGAATTTGCATGATTTTCCAGTGTTTGGGTGTCAAATGTTTCCTCATATTTTCCAGTGGCTTTCCAGTATTTTCCCAGGTTTTTTAGGGGTTTTCCCAGTAAGGCAGGTGCTGTACTGTGGACAAAATAGGGGTAATCTGGCTGCTGTATTCTGGACTAACTGGAGCTTGTTTATGCATCTCTTGGAACATCTAGCCAGCAATGCATTACAATATTCCAACCTAGAGGTAACAAAAGCATGAACTAGGTTTTCTGTATTATGTAACCACATTTTATTTATTTATTTATTTATTTATTTATTTTTATCTTGGCGATGTTTGAGATTAGAAAAGTCTGTACTAGTAATATGATCTAATTGAGCTTCAAATGACAGACAGACAGGAGTCAGATCACACAAAGGCCTTTCACTGCTGGATCTGATGTAACTGAAAGGTCATTCCGAATTAATGCATAATCAGAAATCATTTCAGTTAGCTCTGGTTTTTGTGGAGGTACTTCTGGAATGAAGTAGGACGAAGTTACTTAGCAGCTAGTGTCTAATGGCCTTTACGTATTCCTCAATTTTATTAAGCTGGTGTCCTCAGCATAGCAGTGGAATAATGGGCAAATACCCTGTTTATGAATAATTGTACCCAGAGTTAATATATGCAGGAAAAGAGCAGTGGGCCTAGAAGAGAGCCTTGTGGAGAAATCACAGTTAGCATTTACTGATAACAGTCATTCAAATAAGACTTGAGTCAGGAGAGAGCTTGTCCCTCAACAAAACTCTTAAAGAATACTGTGATCTATAGTATCCAAAGCTGCACTGAGATCAAGCAACACAAGCAAATGGGTACAACCATGATCAGAGGCCAGTATTGGGTCATTTACTACTTTAACCAGTGCTGTCTCCGCAATGTGGAGAGAAATATTTCATCTAGCTTTTCTTAAAGGTAAACGGGGCATTTGATATGGGATTATAGTTGTAGATAATTCATGCAGGTCCAGATTAATTTTAATGTTGTTGATGAAGATAAAAGAGATGTCTGGCTTGGCTGTGTCACAGGGTCAGTTGCTGAGCAGAAATATTTTGTCCATGCAATTTCCTGTGCATGGCAAATTGATTAATCAGATAGTAAGAAATTTCAGGAAAAAAAACCTCATCGGTTCTTGTATCGTAAAACAACACACCCCTTAATAAATGAACAAAAATTCATTTTTAAAACGAATATTGTTTTTCCTGAATGACAGCTTTAATATGCATAGCAGCCACAAAGGACTGTAATCAGATTAAATAGCACGTATTTATTAAGATTATTAAGTCTTATTCTATTCCAACAGTCTTACGCTAATGTTTATCTTATGATCTATTAAAAGACCATTTTAAACTTAAGGTTTTTTTTATTTATTTATTTGTTACTACATTACTATATCTACGTAGATATCCAGTGCATAAACACTTTAAGCCTAAAAATAATGGCCATAACTATTTTTTATTTCCTAGTTCTTCTAGCACAGTGTAATACATATTGATGTTGCAAGTCAGGATTGTGGGCACAGAGTATGAAGGCTATTAACCACTGCTGATGCCTCATGATTCATGTTATGATGATTAATAATTGGGCACAGGTTTAGTAAGTGTTTAATGTGTTTGTAATCCTTAAGCTCACTGTGCAGAATTCAGTGATTGAGAGCAGCTTCATGACCTCCATTACTGAACTGCTGCAAATAATCAATACATCAAACACAGCGCAGCATTTTAAAGTGGGATAAATAAAGAAATAACTCTAACATACATTTACAGTTGCATTGGAATGACACCATTGGAACTATTTTTAAATCAGTGTTTCTGGATTCTGATTGGTCAGAAGGCATCGATTCATTTTCTATAACAGCGCCTCGGAAAGCAGAGCGGCGGCGTGCTATTTTTACGTATTAAACTGTGAAATTGTCCCTTTGAATTACACCGATGTAATGTTTCTAAATGCAATCTGATGTCATAATGGTGCCTATCCGATCTTTTCTTTTCTTTCTTTCTTCTGTGATTACGAACAGGATGCTCTAAAAACCACACACAGACATTTCATAAATACAAAATGTTTGTTTTTTTTTATTTTTTTTATTTTTTTTATTTTTTAAATTGATCTTTTCTTCATTACTGATCTGTATACAAGAGAGCGTAACAAAACCCAGATATGCAATCCTTTTTTGATTTTTTATTTATATATGTTTTTCTTTTCATTAAAAAAAAGAAACGTCGTAAGGCATGTCTGCTCGTCTAAAATCTTCCACGATCCTTCATGACACACTTTAACTGTGATGTAAACGCAGATCAAGTCGTATACAGCCATAACCAATATTAAACTGAAAACCAAAGTGGATTGTGGGTGTGTGTAGGGGGGGGGCGATGAATAATGCATATAATAATAATTAGGCTTCTTTTTCTCTCTGCATCAGCAAAAATGAAATGAAACAGAGCCGGAAATATACTCAAACACAGAAGTGTGTGTGTGTAAGTGATTTAGGGAGGAATATAGGGAAAATGACTGCGTGTTGTAAACAGTATGTCATCACTGTATACAAAGACAGTGATAGCATAGTATAGTACAATAGTATAGTAGCATGGTGGTTTGGAACACAGCCATAAGCAGTCATAAGAAAGTGTTGTGATGCTTGCTAAAGGCTTACCTAGCTGAGCTAACACTGCATACTTAACAATATATACCACAGACGGTGGTCTTATTTGTCAGAATATTTAGCATAGTGATTTGGGGCACAGCCATGGAGAGAGTGGAACGCTTGCCATGCACTGTGTCTCAAGCTACCTATTATTGTGCCGTAATATGTTGGTTACATTGTTTGCAGTATAGTAGTTTGGGATTCTTTAGCCACAATGAGAATTGGGATAGAGCAAGATTAATGATTGTAGAACAATGACATTTCGGAGCGTTCCAAGGATTCCAGAATCATGCCGAAGGTAGCCGGAACCACACCGAGGATTCTAGAACCAAACTGACAACAAACCATAATAATAATGGTAATATAATATAATAATAATAATAATAATAATAAACAAACCATGACAATAATGATTGTAAAACTGCGCAGAGGATTCTAGAATCGCACGGAAGATTCCAGAACCTTCACAGAAAGGCCGTAGAACTTTATTGAATGCAGTTTGCTATTGCAGGATCACGGGGATCCTAGAACCACAACGGGCATCTCAAAAATGAGGTGCTGATTCTGGAACTTGCAACAAGCATTCTAGAATCATGCAGCAGATTCTAGAACAGCACTGAGAAGAATCACAATTTCAGATTATTCTAGAACCACACTGGAGATTCTAAAACCTTCACAGATAGGTGCTAGAATCACATTGAAAATAATCTGTCCATATGGGATCGTGAGGATCCTTGATCCTCACAAAAAAATGAAAGAAGGATTCTAGAACACACAGATGATCTGAGAACACATTAGAAATGACTCCTGAAGATCCTAGAACCACACCATGGAATCCAGACCCACAGTAAGTGTTATAAAATCTTCACTTATGGGATTATGAGAGTCCTAGTAAGTCCAACAAGCATCTTAAAACTGAAGTGTCGACCCTCAGAGCCTGCGCTGATTATTCTAGAGCCCTCCTGAAAGGATTCGGAATTCATTGTAATGACGGAACTGCAATGATGATTCTAGAATCACCTAGAAGCACTGATGATAATCAAATACCAGGGGATACCAGAAGTTCACAGAGGATTGTTAAAGCTGTTTAGAATTGTGTTGGGGGAAAAAATAGACTTCTAAAGAATTATTGGGATTCTATTAGAATAAGTATAGACTGCAACGATTCTAGAACCCACGCAGCTGGTTTTAAGATTGACAACAATTTACAAGATTCTGAGGATTAATAAATCCACACAGGACAAAAATCTAGAATTCTGAAACCATAATAATGGTTAGACATCTGGCACGAAAATTCTAGAACCCCATGAGATGAAAGCCAATCTGGAGCCTTCAAACGAAAACATCAAACGAAAGCCTTCTTGAGCCAATCTGGAAGATTTATAAAATTCACGGAGGCTTCAAGGGCGACATTAACAGCGATTCCATGTTGGGGGCTTTTGATGGCTCTGGAACTACAATAAGGATTCTAGAATCAAATGAAGGACTTGTATACAGCACTTGGGAATACAGTGACGCTGCTCTAGAGCCCCACTGAGGATTCGGAGCAATAACAGAACCACACAGTGGGTTCTAGGACTAAGGAGTTTAGGGTCACTGTGAGAATTCTTGAATTTTCCAGTATATGGATGGAAAAAAAACCACAGTGTGAATCAACACTAAATAACAACGCTTTAAAGGGGAATTCAGGTTGATTTCAGCAGAGCTTTTGGAGCTCCCGCTGCATGTTCGGACTGTACAGAAGATTTAAAAGTGCTTTTAGAACAATCACCAACTGATAATGCTGAAAATGCGGATGAAGATTGTGATGAAATTCACATGTATGCTAATATTCTGTGTATTTGCATATCAGTGTGCATGAATTCAGTACAGGTTTTACATTTATTTCAGTTTCTCTCTCCTTCCTTCCTTTTTTTTTTTTTTTAAGAATGTGATTAAGTTGCAGTTGTGGAGTGTGCGTGCGTGTGTGTGTGTGTGCGTGCGTGTGTGTGTGTGTGTGTGTGTGTGGTATTTTTTGCTGTAAGGTCAAATTTTGTGCAAACACAAACTTTCCTTTTTTTGCGAACTCAACGTAGGAAAAGTGCTGAGAGAACACACACACACACACACTGACCGGTGGCAATCTGAGTCCCAAATGGAAAGTGCCAGAAGGCCATACGTACTCGAGGGAATACACACATGCGCCCGCACACACACACACAGTCAAAAATGAGGTGACCTAGTAAAGTGTGTGATTGACTTTCTCCTTGACTTTCTCATAGTGACATTTAATTTATCTCAAAAAGAAGAGTAAATGAAGTCAGGTGGTGTCGATGGAAAAAAAAGAAAGAAAGAAATTGTTCAAAAGAAACAGCTCATGTCAGGATTCACAAATTGATGAGGCGTTCATTGGCCCGTATGTTACTCTCTTTAAGGTCGTTTGTCTATAAGGAAGAATTTACTAGTTTACCATTTAGTACACTGCTAGCCAATAGGTAGTTTGCCCTTTTTTTTTTAAGGATAATTTGCTAACTTTCCCAAATTAACGGTGAATTATGTGGTAGTTTTTGAGTTTCTTATGTTTCTTTTGTGCTTGTTTTGTAGTCTTTTGCAGAATCGTTTGTATTTTCATACGGGAACTTTTTTTTTCAGTTACTTTGCCAATTTGTTTGCTTAATATCGAATTGATTCTCACGCTTGTTTCTTTCCGATAGCTTTTTTTTTATGTTCATTCGCTAATGTATCAATGTTCATTTTGACAAGCGTTTTAAATGTAGTTTTAGTCTTAGTCGCTCACTGAAAACCGCGATTACATTTTAGTCATTTTTCTTTTTGTCAAGATTTTGAAAACTCGGTTTGAATGTTTTAGACCTAATTTTCTCTGACAGGTTCATGATACTAGTTATGTTGGGTTATCCGGTCAAAACAAAAGCCAGCTATTTCGTCTCGTCTGTACTCGACAGGGCATAACGAACATTCACGATTTCGCCGTAATTTTCGTTTTGTCAAATATTTTTTCGTTTCCGTTGTTAAATTTACTTCGTTTGCAGTTGTTGTACACTCGTGTATTTTTTATTGTAGTTTACACACGTCCCATTTTGCCTTTTATTAGTGGTTTGTCAATTTGTTAGACTTTTTTATTGTTTATGGTACTTTTCCCATATATATGGTAGTATTTGTCGTAGAATGTGTTTGCATTGTAAAGTAGCTTGGCAAATAATTGGCAGTTTAGTGGGGTTTTTATGGTTTGTCCATTCCGCACTTTTTTTTAATGGTAGTTTGCTGATTTGTTGATGTATCTTAAGTCGGTTTCCAAATTCGTTAGGGTTGTTTTACGGTTCTTTGCCCACGTGTCCGTGTTTTATATAGTAGCTTATCCCTTTAATGGACATTTTTTTTTTCTTTTTAATGTCATTGTTAATGTTTTTATTTCTAAGAGTTTATATGTTAATTTGGCCATTAAATGCTAATAGTTTCTCATTTATGGCCTTTATGGCAGCTTGCCCTTATACAGTATAAGTTTTTGGGTTTTTTTCTATTAGTACTCTGGCTTTTTCTGAGTGTCATTACGTTAGTTCACAGATTTGGTATTGTTCCAGTCTGCCCATTTATTATCCTGTTTACAGTGGGTCTGATGCAAGCACTTAGAAATCCTACACAAGTTAGCGAATACTGACAAGATTTTGTTTAATGTCACAACGCTGATATGAGGCGTCCTTCATGTAAAGGGATACAAAATTCCTCGGATAATTTCTCTACAGCGTATTTAAAACGTGAATGGACTGAAAGAAGCCGGACCTTTTTTTTTTTTTTTTTTAACACTTAATCGAAAACAAAAAAAAAATGAAAGAATTGACATGAGATATGATGTCATGCATTCACAGTGGCACAGAAGCAAATATGATTTATGCTTTTTTTCAAAAAAAATCTTTTTATCATTCCTCCTGCTCATGTCTCTGTTCCTTTGTGATGGGTTTGGAAGAGATGAATCTGCATCTTATATAGATATCTCTCTTTTTTGAGGTTCTCAGCTTGCGCAGTGGATATAAAAAACACAAACAAAAATAGATTCTTCAAATATATATATATATATATATATATATGTATCTATATATATATATTTATCCTGTAACCTCACTGAAAGGGATCTGAGGAACGTGCTGCAGCATTCCTGTCTCTTTTGTTTTTTTGTTGTTGTTGTTGAAGGAACGAGAGAAAGAGGTGTCATTTGAGGATGAAGCTGCTCTTTGGAAACAAGCAGGATGCAGAAATTTTGCGTTCTCTCTCTCTCGTTTTAGCTCACTATCTGTCCTTTGGGTGTCAATCCTCATGCTTTCCATTGTAAAGCCCCGTGGGGGTGGAGCTAACAGTGTGGGAGGAGCTAAACCGCATCATAAGGCGTCCGTTCCCCCCAGCCATTATCTCCACCAGAACTGAAGCAACGTGACCGTCATTAAAGTGATCGGTGAGGCGATAAGGGGCGGAGTCTTGTCAGTAGGTCTAAGAGTTGTGGCTTTATCGGACGCAGGTTGTAGAGGCGTCGCCTGGTCTTGACGCCCCACCCCCACCGCTGGCGCCTCCGTACTTGTGAACTCGAACTCGGTGGTGTAGCCGCTTCCGCTGCCAGAACCACTGACCTCGTCACCTGAAACAGATGATCAAAACTGGGGTTAGCAATGATTCAGTGCCAAAGACGGACATGATGTGTAAATGGAGAAAAGAAAAAGGGTGAGAACTAAAAGTGCTGGAATCATTTGCAAACATGAATTTTTTTTTTGCACACAACAGTCGTAGGCCTGTAAAGGTTAAATGATATATATATATATATATTTTTTTAAGAGGGAGAATAAAACCTAGTTCAGACTCAGGAAGTCCCCAGCGAGGACCCACTTCATCTGTCCGGTTCACAGAACTGCTGATTAAAGTGCAGGAGTATTTTACGCTTTTCCCTCTCCGCCCACACGAGTACAGGGCGAAAACACATTCTGGGTCTTTAGATCGGCTCAAGATCAGAGGATTTTCTACCCAGGATCCCCCGCTGACATTGCAATTAAGCTCACATCCAAGTAGCAAAATTGCCTTTGCGAGGCCAAATTAGCGGTCAGACTGAATGTGAATAAAATGGGCCTGGTGAAAATGTCAGCTCGTTTGAATGTCAAAGGACAGGGGAATCAAAGAAAGATTCCAGCAGCTTTGCAGCAAGTCCATCGAATTGGAAAACAAAATGGAGTAACTGACACTCCAAGCTTTCTCGTCGCTGTTTAATCAGTTAGCTAACGGTAAGCTAACAGTCCCTCTCATTCATTGCACGATTTTTGCTCGACCCCAGTGAATGTGTGATTATTTCCTTGAAAACTCGAAACGTTACACCATGCAATCCAGTTTTTTTAGTAAACCACAAACTAGCATTATGAAAAAAAACCAAGCTATCGAAGAACTCGATTTATAGAGTTAAACAGGCTAAAACATAAACACCATTCATTTCAGCAGTCTAGACCTGCTGGGCTAATCCAGGAACTAGCATTACAGTAAACAGGGCTGACTCTCAAAATATGATCAACGTGAACGTGCTAACTATTTAACTAGCATTCTAGGGTATCGGCTAACACTATAAACAAACGCAGACTAGCATTATAGTAAATCTGCCAACATGGAAATGAGCACTAGCATTAGTGCGCCATCTTCGTGACACAAGTAGTGCGTATTACTGGAGTCCTGGAAGGAGATGTCGTTGCCGTTGTAGGCGCTGCGCAGTTTGTTGGTCATCACCCTCAGAGCCATGATCTGCTGCCGGATGAAGGTGTCCGGGCGCGTGATGTCGATCTCCACCTCTGGATTACTCTGCTGATTGGTCAGGCCGTCTTTCACAACCTCTGGGAAATACCTGCACATGACAGGAACCAACTTTATTAACCCTTAAACACCAAAGAAGCATTTTACTTCCCTCTTAAACACCTGGGGAAAATACATCACAGTTAACAACTTTTATTAACCCCTAAGCACTAAAGGAATACCGGCAGCACATCGAAAACTTTATGTTCAAATTGAACATTAACCCTTAAACCCCGTGGAATTACATACAATGCTGAGGACATACCTATTCATGATAGGAGCCGTTTTACTTTACTACCTAAACACTAAGGAAATAAGTGTACGTAACAGGAAACGACTTGGGTTCCAAACCATGGCAATCTGAGGCAGCAGGCTAATTTGCGCTAATACACAGTAAACGGGAATGCTTCACCAAGCTCGCTAACACTGCGTGCTAACTAGTATGTTCCCGATGCGGTGTACTATTCAGACGCACTATTTAGTGCGTTTAAGTTTGGATTTGGGACACAGCCCATGGAAAGAACTGAACACACGTACACTACGTCAACGTACTGAGTAAACGTGTGTCAGATATAGAGAATGCCTGACCCTCATTTCCTCATCCACCTTCTTTAGAATCGGTAAAACACCTCCTATTCAAACACACACAGGCATGTTGACACGTATGTACACTGTCATTTGGCTCGGTGTTTGTTCTTGTTGTGAGAGAGAGCGACAGATGAAACAGTTTGATTTCTATTTGCTCCATCTGGTGATGAGAGAACAAATGGAGAGATGCCAAGATGGCTGACTGATGGAAAGAGACGGATCACAGGAAGACAGGCTGGCAGTTTGACGGAGAGAGAGAGGGAATTCAACTCAATTAAAAACAATTAAACCCTTTAGCAGAACCTTACTTTGCTCCAGTCTGACAATATTGGTCTCAACAATGTCAATAAAGTTTTATGGAATTTGAATTGAATTGAATAAAGAGAATCCATTCTAACTAAAAAAAAAAAGAAAAAAAAGAGCTAACCATCTTGAAACAGCTGTTTTTCTACTTCTTTATTACAGCCATAAAACTGCAGTATTGTTTGCAATAACTATCAATAAAGCTTTCCGTAATTGAACCGAGATGAGAGACAATCAAACTCACTATTTCATATTGTTATAGCCCAAGTTGTTTACGCTTTATCGGTATACTTGCTAGTTATGTCGATGAGGCTATATGGAAAGACGGCGAGACCCAGGGATGGCGGGAGACTTGGAGAGAAAGAAAGAGAGCGAGACAATTCGATCCGGTTCATTACGAACAGTTGATCGTCTTTAGACTTGTTTTTTTTCCCCCTTTTTATTGAGTAATATTGTTTTCAAAGAACATTCAGGGATTGAATGAGATGGAGAGATGTTATTTTTTAACACTTTGATTTTTTTCTGAAATTGAACCGAGAGAGATAAAGAGCAAAATAGACAGTTCGGGTCAAATGCTTGATTGTGTTTACTTCTCTATATCTCAGGAATATTGTTTTTGGATGGTCGTGCCAATAAACTTATCTGGAATTGGATTGAAAGGATAAAGTCAGAAAGACAGAGGCTTAGTGAAGTATAACCAGGATCCGCATAACACCAAGCATGGCAGCTGCATTATGGCTAGTTCTGCTAGCAGGCTATGCTAAGTGTAGTGTAAAATCAGCCATACTTAGGTTTTTCTATTAATTTATCAACACAACTGTGGTAAATGTTGACATTCCGGATTGTTCTGTCTCATTTCTCCTGTCACTGTATCATTACTTTGTCTTTAAAAAGGAACTGATTTGTGTAAACATGGTTACAGCTAGCTCCCATCCCTGTAATATGTACATGTAACCCCTGCGAATGCAAACTGTATTTTATAGCAACAGCTAGCTACCTAATTAGCTAATTACCTATGCTACATTCAGCCATGGGTTTACTAGGAGATTCTACATGAATAGTCCGTTCTTGCTGTAGCATCCATTGAGTCTAAAATTGCATTTTAATTTGAGGTTCACTTTTTAAACTATCTTCATAGCTGGCTGTATATCAACTGTTTTGCCATGTTGCCTAGCAACAGTATTCTAACAACAACTTATAGCCAAGAAATAACTGGAGCTATTCTAATGCTGTACTAAGTAAAAGGCTACCGTCTTTTATTTAGCAAGCGGGGTTAGCTAGCTAGCTAGCTAGCTGAGAATACAATACTGTCAATCAACACCTATCTGTGCTTCTGTTCCAAACCACCACTACTATTATATAAAAATGCATGCCTTCAGACCGTGTGGTCCGGTGTTATTCGGTCCTGTTTTGGTACGGTACTGAGGTAGCATGGGATGCCGAACCCCACGGTTCTCGTTCAGAACTCAATTCACCTCTCAGTCTTTCTGAAGGAACCAAGGTGACCCAAATTCCATTCCTATTGAAAATGAACTCTACGCCCTACACCCTATACCCTTCCTCTTGGCAAATCCATCACGCAGACAAGAAACAGGACCCTGTTCTTTTCTAGTGCAGGTTTAAAGTCGACAAGCCCTTCACGACGTGTGTGTGTGTGAATGTATCTTGCCTTCCTTTAGTGTGACTGTTCCAGCACTGGTCACTGTTTGGTTCTATCACATTCTCTTTAGAACAGATGACATCAGGCAGTGATGTCCAGAACCTCTTCGCCCACTTCAATTTATCCTTAATGTCAATCACCTACAGACAGAGAGGCAGACAGACAGGTAGAGAGACAGACAGTGAGAACGGCGCATCCTAATCATGATGATTCACATTTTTAGGATTTGTGTGAATCCCGAACTGTAGAATTCCTGCCTTGGGGTTAATGCTAACTGCAATTAGCCTGTAATGTTCCATTCATGAATAAGTCTTTGTTTTTGAATGAATCACTAATCTGAATGAATCGGTTTCAGCTCGCGCGCTGGATTAAGATGGACTCCAGCATCAGCACATTGGCAAATCACTTTAATACACAATTATTATTGATTATATGTAGGTGAAGTTTATATATTTATCTATTGGGGTTTTTTTAAAGATATGAGTTCTTTCAGTTCTGACCGATTCATTCCTTTCAAAATCAGCAGGTCAGAGTTTGAATTAGCTAACTAGCGTTCAGTGAGACGTTGGTTGAGAGAGCCGTGACTAAGGTTCATTTCTCTCGCATTTAGTGGGTCAACATGTGGATCAGTAAATCTTTTTTTCCATGACCGATTCGTTCTTTTGCACTCAGTAGCACAGAATTAATATCTGTGAGTCGTTTAACAGCAAAGATTCGCTCCTAATGTTCAGTGGGTTACTGTTCGAATCAGTGAATCATTCAGCCATGACCATGATTCACTCCTCTCACATTCGAGCTTTAAGGTGTGGATTTTGGAGCAGGAGCTTCTTTCTTGGACGGCAGCCTCTCGGTCCATGGTGATGTAAAACTCTTGACGTGTTCCGGAAGCTTCCAGTTCTTGGCAGGTCTGTGCCCTGATGGTTCCTGACCATCCGAACCAATTTCCTCTCAGCTGAAGGTGACAGTTTGGATCTTCTTCCAGATTTTGGCAAAGATGCTTCACCTCCCTTTAACTTGTACTTGTTAAACAAACCCTCTTTATGTTGTGCACAGAGAAGCTACCAGCTGTCAATCATCACCACTAACAGGAAGTTAAGAGGCCTTGGCAGGTTAAAGGACAGTTTGGAACTTTCAGCACCAATGAATTAATCATCTAAGTGGGTGTATATATATGTTTGACCCTGTAGGTATAATTTTGACCCGCAAAACCAAATTCTTGTTTTTTTCTTCTATTATGTATATATAGGGTTTTATATATATATATACAAGGTTAAAAAAAACAAGATTACAGACTTTAAACTGTACAAACTGACCATTTTTATGAACTGTCCATGTTTACTATGTGGTGGAGGCATTATGTTTTCAGGTTGTCCATTGGTCTGCGTGTTCTTGCATCCTTCCATCCGTATGGGAGTCCGTCCATGTTTTTAGCAGGAGTGGGTGAATGTTTGTAGGATTTAATGGAATTATCCTTGTAACCAGCAGATTAACAGATCATATTTTGGAATTGATCCAAACAGGATCAAGGTCAGAGCAAGGTCAAATGTCTGAAATAGATTTTCTCTCATTGGCGTGAGAGGCGTCCCTGAGTTCTTCTTGTTTAACCTGTTTTTTGTTTTTTTTTTAAACCAAACTGTCCGTTATTCTAATGAATTGTCAATTCTGCTTCTCTTTTTAAACAAAACTGTGTTTTTTTTGTACCAAACTGTCCCTTTTCAAAAACTGAAATATCCATTATTATAGCCAAATGTTTTCATGTATTAACTGTCCATTTTTGTTTTTTTACTAAACTGTCCACTGAATTCCCGGTTCCTTTGCTCAACTTCTGTAGTCCATTGAACTGTCCGTTTTTCTCTAAACCAACTGTCTGTTTTGTCTACTGTCCAAACTGCATGTACTGTCCAAAATCTTTCATTTTATTCAAATAGTCCCTCAATTTTTTTCCAAACTGCCTGTTTGTTCACTAAACTGTCCATTGTTTTACCAAATTGTCTATTCTTTACCCATTTCTAAAATAAATTTCCATTGTTTTTAAACAAACTGACCAGCGTTTAATTGAACGTTTTTTTTTTTTTTTTTTTGTGAAACCAGGTAATTGAAATTAAAAGCAGTCAGAATAAGGCTTTACATTAAGAACATAAAACTTCCATCACAATTCTTTTCTTTAAGGCCAGCAGCTCAGCTGAAATCAGCAGCAAAAACAGACTGAATGTAAAGTTTTTGACCTTGCACTGTTTAATAGAGGTGACCGTGGCTCCAAGGCGCTCGTTCTTTAAGTGTTTGATGAACATGTTTTCCTTTTCACCTTCAGAAGCAGACGAATCTTGTCACAATATACCAAGCAACAAAAAAGGTCGAAAAAAGGCAATATATATTTGATTTATTTTCTTTTTCTGCTGTTGGATTATTGTAATCAGTTTGATTCTTATGTTAGTTTATGTATATAGATACTGTATTTATGTATTTGATTTTTACATTCAATCATTCATGAAGAACAAATAACATTATTTATTTTAATATGTTTCAATATTTTAATATAAATATTTACATTTGGAAAATGAACTCTGTTGCTTCTTCTAAAGAAACTCTTTAAAGCAATGATGCCTTCAAAAATAGATTCAGTAAGCCAGTGATCCTGACCCCTTCTGCTTTCTGGACCTGCCTGACCCATCCCGGTGTCCTACTCCTGGTTGAAGTCATCAATTGGAAACCACTTGTTTCTGTTAAATAT
>JAQMYM010000010.1:12351214-12381052 GCA_030014255.1 Parauchenoglanis ngamensis
GTCCACAGTGGATTGATGATGATGTTTATGTGGACTATATAGTGAATAGGGTGTGTGGTTTGAGACACGTCCACAGTAGACTGATGATGGTGTCGAATACAGTGTGGACAATGCTAATGCCCCCACCAAAACACACACACACACACACACACTTATATACACTCCAACATCCCAGCTATAGACATTACTAGCCTTGAGCCACAGCTTTACCATTACACACACAAGTCTGTAATGCTGATTCCCTAGAAGAAGGAAGTGGAAACATGTTAATGCTAATGCTAAATGTCTTTAGGCATCGGAGAGGAAGTGATAAAACCCTGCTGATCCCCTCCAGAGTCAGACATGTTGTGGCTGAGCATTTTTTATCTGCATCAAATTCGTGCCAGGAGTCAAATGGCCTTTAACCTAGCGGTGGGTTCAACAGTGCTGGCAGGGCTAAAAGCGTGACTCTGAGTCAACGGTCCATCTGTCAGCCCGAGGCACCTGAGGCACAGTTATACAACTCGACTTACAGCTGAATATCATACACGCTAAACTTCAGGAAGAGGCTGACAAAATGATGTCACAGGTGTAAAACCAGTCACAGCTTCATCACTATCTGCCTCAGCACACAGCTTGGTTTCACTCCACACCCAGCATCAGATGCAGGGAAGGGGCGTGGCCTAAAGTCTGAAGGCGGAGCAATACGTTAGAGGTGATTCAGCTAGGAAGAAAGGTCTATTTTTCTGCACTGAAGACCATTAAAGATTTTAAGATTCTAAATAACCTCACTAAATAATGTGTAAGAAAGAATAATGATGTGTAATGAAGGAAGAAAGTAGATAAAAATAACGAAATGCATTTTTAAAATGATAGAAAAAGAAAGTATTGAGAGAATAAAGACATGAAAAGTACAAAAGTGGAAATGAAGGATGTGGTGGAATAATGAAAAAATTTTAAAAAGAAGAGAAATACAAGAAAAAAAAAAACGAAATGGAGAGAAATGAGTAAATAAAAACAAAGGTGTGTAAGAATGAGTAGGGTGTAAAAATAAAAATAGAAAGACAGGAGGGAAGAATGAAAAAAAGGGAAAAACGAATGAAAGGATGGAAAGGTATAGAGAAGCGTTCAAGAAAGAAAGAAAGAAGGGAAGATAAAAAAAAGGAACAATGACATGAAAAAAAGAAAAGAATAAAAAAGAAAGGATGTTAAAAGGCGGCAAAAAGTAAGAAAGGAATCAAAAGAGCAAAGAAAGACGAAATGGAGGTGGAATGAAAAGGATGGTATGATGAAAGAAAACAGAGACTGAGAGATAAAAATATATTTTTTTAAATTTAAGAAATTATGGCAATAAGGAAAGAAAAGAGAGAGAGAGAGAGAGAGAGACTTATTCTACTACCTTTAAAACTGTTTCTGTAATTGTGCTACAGTCTCGAGCAGGTGATGATGTATTCGAAGATTGCTAAACTGGAGGCCATTAACTACTATTATTTGTTAGCAACATTAGCATCACAGTGCCAAACCTCTTGGAGCTGTTTTGGAGCAGTTTGGCCAAACTGCTCCTTTAAATGCTCAGATTCACGGCTCCATCCTGTCAC
This sequence comes from Parauchenoglanis ngamensis, assembly GCA_030014255.1. NCBI lineage: Eukaryota > Metazoa > Chordata > Actinopteri > Siluriformes > Auchenoglanididae > Parauchenoglanis > Parauchenoglanis ngamensis. The sequence continues at coordinate 12,352,792 of JAQMYM010000010.1, forward strand.
ACTCCATCATTTTTCTTTTCAAAACTCTGCGTGTGTGTGTGTGTGTTATCAGCAGTGTGAGCGCGTGCTGAATACAGATCAGTGTGAGGAAATGCTGTGTGTGTTTAAAGAGGCGTGTGTGTAATGGAGGAGTGGAGACGCGCGGCCGCCGCTCTTTCACTCAGACCTGCAGTCTCTCTTTTCATCAGCCGCCTCAGAATGAAGTGCTAATTCAGTTTAGCTCCATCTCAGCCTCTCTCTCTCTCTCTCTCGTGCACACACACACACACACACACACTCACAGCAAAAAAAGACATTTTTCAGTCTCATTCAGGTCAGAGAATCATAGTGTCCTTTAAAGGGTTGACTCTATTCCAGTCATTTGCATCATCATTATGATGAATCTGATTGGCTGAGAGAAAGAACCGTTTCCTTGCAGAATCAGAAAGCTCATTGCTTAGGGATGTTGGCTTTGGGCGTTTCACTACTTAAACTCTAATCACACTTAGTCATTTGGCTCTGCCTCGCCTGATACTGCGATTAGACGTCTTTCTGTGTAAACAAAAACATTTTCAGTCAGAATCTATTACTATTTTCATTACCATTTTTGTGTGTATGTGCTAATATTGAAATATCAGGAGTAACCTTGATGCTAAAATTGGATTTATTTTTACATTTCTGCAGCCTATTTTATGTTTCCCAAAATCGTATATATCATTACAAGTGGTCACAATGACTGAAAAAACATCTATTCAATTTAGCCTTGAATATCTCCTCAGAGGTATCTAATATTTGTTACCTTCCTTTTCTAGATCTTTAGATTTTTTTTGTTTTGGGGGGGTAGTGTTTGGGTAGTCTGTGCAAGCGACCTAGATTTTATTCTGTGAGACAGACAAGAGAGAGAGAGAGAAAGTGTTTACAGGAACTTGTTTTCCTGCTCTGTGAGAATATCACCTGGCAGGTCGGAGGTGTAAATGCTGTTTTTGCGGCTCATTAATGCACATCTCGCGCTGCATCTGTCTCTGCCGTGCGCACACGCTACACCACATTTAGCGCAGAGGCCTGTTTTATCTCAGGACAATGAGAGTGTGCGTCGTGATGCTATGCTAGCGCGTTTCCTGGCACTTGATGTGATGTGATCCGGTGTCGCGAGGGTCAAACACAGACAGATGAGAAGGCGCTCAGCGGCGTGTTTGATCCCTGAAACCCACCCCGTGTCATATTATCACCAGGGAAGCGGGAACGGGGTTGTCTGTATTCCAAATATCAAAACCAATGCACCAAATTGCATGTAAGCATAGTACTCCATTATACATAAATACCATTCAGCTTAATAGCTAATCTTGGATGCCTATGTCACAAACAGCCATATGTACAAGACAGAACCAGAGATGCCGTAATAGTTGGTTCAGAGTGGTAGTTTGGTGGTTTGGGACGTAGCCCATCGAGAATGCGGCATGCACACCACCAAACTACCACTCTGAACTAATTATCATGTTATAGGTATATGCTATGTAGCAAAAGGTTTTAGTCCCACAATGATAAGACCTTTCTAGCGTCCCTGAACACCAGCAGCTAAGTCCCATACCACCATAAATAGCATTTACAAGAGATGACCAACTGATGCAGCATCTCAAACAACCATGCTACTTTACTTCTAAATATTGTCTACACTAAATACGTAGTATTTTACACAATAGTTTACACAATACTGAACACTTTCATCCACATAAACATCACAATCAGTCCACTGTGGGTATGTGCCAAAACGCTCACCATGTTCATTGTATTGGCCATAATATACCATCACCAGTCCAATGTGGACATGTTCCAAATCACATACCCTCTATTCAATACACAGGCCTCATAAACACAATCATCATTATGTGTTTATTAATGTATTCTTAGCCAGTCACACTACACCTTACTGGGTTGGGAAAACATCATTTGACATTATTGCGTTCTAGCTGATGGCAGCTGATGAAATCTTCTACTTCACTCAGACTATTGGACCCCTGTTGCCTTTAAAGTCAATGATTTTCACAGACATACAGGAGAGGATGTTGGAATTCTGAGAATGTGTGTGTGGGACAAAACGATATTTAAATAGGCAGCTCGTCTCTGCCTGTAGGCCTCCTAAAGCACTGACACTCGCTGAGTATGTCCTCCATAAAATAATATCACACTAACACTGTTCCGACTCCACACTAAATTATTTCTGCTGAAGGACATCTAGAGATTTCTTTTTTCAGAGCACCATAAATGATGTGATAAATTTTAACTAGAATAATCGTCCAGCTCCTGTAAACTGGACTTGCCTTTAGCTTAAATGAAAGCAGCTTTCAGCTGCAATCCATAATAATCCTCCCTTAGGCTTATGCTAACTTAGCTAGATAAAAAGGTCCTCTCCAAGATACTGTCCTTCTCCAAGATGTCAACCTGTTTAACCAGGATACCTTCCTTGTGCATAGAGCTGTAATCAACAGATTGAGTGGTGTGGAAGGAACAACCTACAATTCATTGTGGCCAAGACAAAGGAGATGATGGTGAACTTTAGAAGTTCTATGTCTCTGCAGATCATAGTCTCTATCCTGGGGGAGGATGTTGAAGTGATGGAATCCTACAGGTACCTTGGAGTCCACTTAGACAACAGACTTTGTTGGACAAAACACTGAGGCAGTCTACAAGAAGGGACAGAGCTGACTACTTTTTGAGTAGAGTCCAATGTATGTAACAGGATGCTATGTATGTCCTAATGTTTGGTTGTGGCAGACACCATCTTTTACGCAAAAGCAAGCGATGCCAGCAGACTAAACAAACTGATAAGGAAAGATGGACAGGTCATTGGGACCAATCTGGAATTCTTGAAATAAATTTTTCAGAAATGGATGCTTGGTAAACTGCTGCTCATGTCTCTTACCTTCTCCATGAACACCTAGTCATGCAGCAGACCACTTTCAGCTACAGACTAATCCATGCTGGAGGCTGTTATACCAACAAATGTGGGCAACATACTACTGGCCATATAGGGTACCTCTTTTTCTAGGATACAATCCATATTCACAATATTGTTCCTGTAAATATTAATCTTGTTGCCTCATAGAAAAAAGGTTTGGGTTCAAACCTACTGGCCAACTGGGGCATTTCTGTGTGGAGATTCCCGTTCTTCCCGTGTCCATGTGGGTTTCCCCCGGGCACTCTGGTTTCTTCCCACAGTCAAAAGACAAGCAGATTAGGTCAACTGGTCACTGTAAATTACCCATAGGTGTGAATAGGACTATGAATTGTTGTTAACCCTGTGACAGACCAGTGACCTGGCCAGGACTTACCATACCTCTTGACCGACGTCAGCTGGGATTGGCTACAGATTCCCCATGATGGATGGATGTTGTTGTCCAAGATACCTTCCTAGTCCATGAAGCCACTGTTGTTCATGGTATGGTCCTAGTCCATGATGCTCTCCTTGTCCAGAATACCTTCCCTATTCAAGATACTATACTTGTCCAGGATGCCACTCTGTTTGCTCATGATACCTTCTTTGTCCAAGGTACCATCCTTGTCCAAGATTCCATCCTTGTACAGGATACATTTTCTTGTCCAAGATGGCATCTTTTTCCAGAGTACCGTCCAAGATACCTTTCTTGTGCAAGATACCACTGTTAGCCAAGGTACTTTTCTTGTATGAGATACTATCTTACTCTACGATATCATCTCTTTCCAGGATACCATTCTTGCTGTATTGGATAAATCCTTGTCCACTGTTATTACCAGTTAAATGGCATACACTGACCTTGTTTAAGCAGCAAAAACCTTTACTTGCTTCTGACAGAATCTGACAGTTGTATTGTTATGAGACATCATAAAAATTAGAGTTCCAGTTGGCAGGGAGTGAGGTTGGAGACAACAAAAAAAAGTTAATTTCCACTCTTTGAGTCTGACAGCAGCTAAACAAACAACATTTAATCCCCATAAATCATCACATTACTGTTCAGTACACTAAAGCTTTTAAGTGCACTACAGCGTCATGAAGCACAAATCCTCCAAACAGCCTCATAATCCACCACACAGAGAGTCCTCAGTCTCACTGTATCTGAATTAAAAACAGGAGCTGGGTTTAATCCCACCGTAATTCCTCCTCTAAAGCCACAGTCTCATACTGTCATTTACTACATTTATTTACTGTCTTTTGTTTGTAATGACTTACAACTAAGGATAAGAGAAAGAAAGAAAGAAAGAAAGAATGAAAGAAGACTTCCATGATCTCATCACACAGGTGAAGGAATAACAACTCTATGGGATTTGAACTCTCGACATTCTGGTGTTCTAGCAGAGAGCATGTTTGGCAACACAGAGTTCTTGAACTCACAAATCCTACCATTCACTGCAGGACACTTCACTAATGCTTTTAACAAAGCAAAACAGAGTAAAAATTTGTAATCTCTTTTTTGTGTTTGCTTTTGATCAGGACGGAGTATGCTAATGACATACACATCAGTTCTCCTGCTGTGTTTATCCTCTTGTGTGCAACTTGAACATCTCACACTCTCAGAACAGCGGTGCACAAGCGTGTGATTGATAGACACGGCAATGGTCTCGCTCTCCAATTACAGCCAATCTCATCTGTCAAAATCTCCTGCTGCGGCCATATTTCCTCACTGCGCTCGTTTCCCAATGCTCTTTTTAACGGCTCTGTGTGTGTGTGTGTGTGTATGTGTTGAAATTATATGGTGTAAGTCATTTCACTCTCTATCTAACCCTGCCCCTTACTTCAACCCCACTCTCAGTCTAACCCCCACCTCTTCCTCTAACCCTGCCCCTCACTCTAACATCACTGTCTGTCTAACTCTACCTCTCACTTAAACACCGTTTTCAATCTATTCTAAACCCCACCCTCTCTTTAACTCCACCCTCATTCTAACCACAGTCCTCACTTTAACCCCACCCCCACTTACCACAAGCCACACTCTAACTACACCCTTCACTCTGACACCACCCCTTACACTAAAGTCACCATGACTAACCCCACCCTTCACTCTTCCACCCTAACTCTGCTGTCATTCTAACCACACCTCTTACAGAATGCCACATGTGCACCCTGTTCACTGAAAATGACCCACATATACTCCATGTCCCATGATCCCTTGCATGTTCCCCACATCAATGACATTACTGGCTGATTGATGGGCTTTCGTTCAGGTTCTGTTTCGGCTAATGAATGAGTGGCACCATAAAAAGGTGAGATGATAAATGATGTGCGTATGGTGTGTGACAGCTCATTACAATGTAAGACTTGTGTGTACTTTAATAAACTCTAATAAAAAACCCATTAATAAAAATAGACTTGAATAAATTGCAGTGTACTGCTGCGACTATGAAGACCTTTGTTAATATTTTTTATTAAACAGTCATGTAGGTGTTTATATGTGGTATTGATAGTGCTATATGATGTCAGGCTAAATTTGTGTGAGAAGTATCGATCTGATATTGATTGCCCTGCACTGAATAAAGAAATGTTATATTTGTCTATGACACTAGCTCAGTGAGTGATATGAGCAAGGCAGTGGTGTTTTCCCAAAGCTACATACACACGATACTTCCTATATTCCCAAGGCTTTATGTTTCCAGGGCTTGATACCCCAGAGTGCTATAGAGCCCCAGAGCTCTTCATTCTGATAGCTTTATGTTACCAAAATGATATATTCCCAGGGTCTTATTTTTTAGAGGTCTACTTTCCATTCGTATATACTCTCAAACATTTACATCCTCAGGTCTCTGTGGGAACACAGAGACTTATGTTCCAAGGGCTGGATATTACCAAAGTCCTCCAAAGTCCTTATATTCTGAGAGCCTTATGCTCCCAAAGTCTTTTGTTCCCAGGGTGCATTATTCCTAGGATACTATGGTCCCAGAGGCCTCCAATCCTAAATTACCCTCTTCCCAGAGTCTTAGACTCCGGGGACCCTATATCCCCATGGCTCTATATTTCAAAGACTCTGTCTTTTGCCTTATTTTCCCAGGACCATGTGTTCCCCAGGTCCTATGTTTTCTGGTGCCTATATTCCCAGAACCCTGTATTCCCAAGGCTCTATTTTCCCTGAGCCCTGTGTTCCCAGGGTCCTTATGTTCTCTGGTTACTCTACTCCCAGAACTCTATACTCCCAAAGCTCTATGTTCCCTGAACCAAATGTTCCTAGGGCTTTATATTCCCAGATATCCATATACCCAGGGCTCTTTATCCTCAGGTCCCTATGTTTCCCAAATACTAGCAGGTCATAGGTCCCATTTTGAGTCCTATCCTGGTCCCTATAGTCGCCAGTGTTCGCTGGGGCCTGCATTCCCTCAAGGATTAGCATCAGGGATCTATGTTCATTGAGTCCTGTGTTCCTAGGGCTTTATATTTCCTTATGCCCACCTAAGTTTTATATTCCCAGTTCTCTATGTTCTCAGTGCTCCACCTTCTATGTTCCCTATGTCGTCTTCCCCTGGATTCTACTATATTCCAATACCTTTATAACTAAAGGTTCTCCTTTTTCCGAGGGTGCTATATACCCAGGGTTGTATGTACCCAGAGACAAATAACATTCATGTTTTTGAACATAAGGCCTGGAGAAGACAGGGTAAATGTCTCATAATTTTGGTGTTTGCCTTTTTTGAGTGTTAGTCGCCTGTAGACAGTTTACCATTTTCTGGTATTTTTATTGGAATTCTGGATAATAACATGCTGCAGTGAGTCAGCAGCAGTGCCTCATCTCAGAATCTGGTATTACACAGACACAGGCAATGCTGCGATTTGCAATCACCTTCTGGACACTAGCACAGGACTTTAAATGTTAAATATGATGATTTATATATTTATATGTTCGTATATATCTATATCTATATTGGTGTGTCTGTGTGAGTGTGTGTCCACGACTTATTGAACTACAGAGTTTAAATATTGCATAGACATTATTAAGCACTTTATCAGGCAGACAGACTACCTCCACCACACACACACATACACACAAGTGCACACACACACACACACACAAAAATGTAGAAAACACATTTTGGAAAGAACATGAAAGCAATTACTTCTCTCTCTCTTTCGGCAGCATTCTAATAAACGCCGCTCCTCAAGGACACTTCTCTTAATGGCCATTATCCTCGCTTTCCAAAGAGACAGATAAAAGACGCTTGCCATTACTGTCGTTACAGGCACCGTGCTGTGATTGGCTTATTCAGTGGTGGGTCGCGTGGTTCTTTGTTCTGATGCTGTCACTTTTACATTCATGTTTATGACGTTGCCATTTCTCAATAAGAGCATTAATCACTTCCTGAATTCTGTTTTTCCATGAGCTGCAAGGTGACGGCATCAAAAGAGCACCAGCCAATCACACACGGCCATGAAACACACACATGCTGTCAGAAAGTCCTGGGTCATGTCCCAAACTGCCATTAATGTACTACATAGGATGTCGAAATAGCTCCAAACTACAGATTATAGTCACAGCACGTAAGTGGCAATTTGGGACGCAGCCACAGGCAGTGTCCAGTTTCCATGGTAACTTTGGCTTACCTAGATCAGTAAGACCCGTTGCAAATATTGTATGCACCAAAGTGGATCTTGTACAGAATCATGTGGTTTTGGGATGCAGCCTATGGAGAGACTGGAACACACACATTCCCTGACATTGCACAGTCATGGGCCACAGCCTAAACTGCCTCTAATGTCTAGAAAGGATCTCTAAATAGTTCCAAATCTTACCATATTTAGCATCACGGTCCTTAGTCACGATTTGAGATGTAGCCGCTGGTCATGCAAATGGCAAATATGAAACATTATATTTTGAGAACCTATTCAGCACTAGTGGTGCGATTTGGGACGCAGCCATGAAGAGATGAACCCACACTCAGATTATCATTTATATAAAGTGTCCCTGACTGCTATATTACTGTACTACATACAAAAGTACTCTTCCACCCTAGGTTACTACAGTTACAACAATTAGTGCATTTTATATGGTTATATTATTTTAGTAAAATAGTGGATGGTTTGGGACATGACCTTTGGTAGCCGTTGCATTGTTGTAGCATATACAGAACGTATTACATGAAGTGTACAACCTGGTTCTGCTATTTAGTGTAATAGTATGTGGTTTGAGATATAGCACATTCTTTACTTATACACATTTATCAAAACAATAATAGACTACGGCCCAAACCACTGTTACTGCACCGAATAGCCCACCACAACAGGTCATCATAGGTCGACGTGCCATTTAGCGGTTTGGGATGCAGCTCACGCAGAGATTGAAATGGCACTTGTTACAAACATAGTCACGGCTGTGTCCCAAATCATTATTAGTGCATTTAATCATATTACACATGTAGTGCCATAGACAGACCAGAACACATACTACAGACGGTGTGTTTATTGCATGTGTGTGTGTGTGTGTGTCCTTTGATGGTGTGATTTATCATGTATGTGTGGGAGTTGTGATAAAGTAGAGCTCTGATCCATCCCCACACTAAAGGTCAGTCTGATATACAGCAACCTGATTAAATCCTCTCGTGCCCTACTCCCTACTCCACTCAGGAAACAGGAAGTACAGAGCAACCTGAAAACATCCCTCGATCTCACACATGCACACACACACACAGGTCCTCCAGGGACGAGTGTCACATAAAACACACCTGATTCAGAGAATGGAATACAATCAAGAGTGTGTGTGTGAAAGCGAGAGAGAGACAGTGTCTGTATGGCATTGTCTCACTGTCTGCCTCATTATCTGTCTTTCTATCTATCTGTCTGTCTGTATCTCTCTCGGTCTGTCTGCCTGCCTGCCTGTCTGTCCATTTAGCTAGGCTTTTCAGTTGGATGTTGCAATAAGCTCCGCCTCACCTTGGCCACACGGTTGGCCACCTCCCGTCCCACCATGAGTCCCTGCACAAAGGTGCGTGCGGCAGCGAGGGCACGTGTGATCTGGACCTTGAGTTTGCGTGGCGTGTCTCCAAATGGCTTCAGCTGGTCCGTGTACTTGCTCACACATTCTAAATACTCGTCTGTGAAGGAGAACTGAGAGTTCAGTAGCTGGAACATCTTCTCCAGAAGCCTGGCCCAGAAGTCACCCAGCATCTCCTCCAGGTTCACGTTCCCGCCCGTGTAGTAGCGCCGTAGCTCCGAGAACAGGTCCTCAAAGATCTCTGAGTTTTGCATGAACAGGTTGCCGTAGGTGCGGACGAACATATGGTTCAGAGACTTCTCCGAGTTGTCCAGCAACTCCAGGAAGAACTCTGCAAGACAAACAGGAAAATCAATGGATCACATGGAAAAAACTAGATATGACATCACGTATCTGAACCATAACGCTGAGCACTGAGAATTAAATTTGTGGAGTTCAGCTTAGTGAATCAAACTCAGTGAATCAAATTCAGGGAATTAAACAGAGAATCAAAGCTGGTGATTAAATTAATGGAATCTAAATCTGATACTCAAAGTCTAAGGAACAATGTCATGGATTCTAGGGTGAAAACATGAGGGAACCAAACTCAGCAACTCACACTCAGAAAACTGAACTTAAGGAATCAAATTCAGACAACTAAACCCAAGAAGGGTGTCTTGTGGGACAACAGAAAAGCATTTGCCATATTGTCTGGAGAACAAATTCATATCCAAATGAGGACACAGCCATCCATGCATAAGAGTCCAAGAGAACAAAAGTGGCCATGTGTCTCTTCCCTGTCAATCTAATCAAACTAGCCAGTCATGAGTGTCTGTGAGCTTATGCATGAGGAAAGAGAAGGGCTTTCCTCCGAGTGTTTTATGGCTTCCTGTGACACAGCATGAGCTGGACATTGAAAAGATGTTGTAAGCTTGCTTCACTTGTCTTAGAGGAAGCATTTGTTCACAGTCAACCTTTCTTGGTTCTTAGCTGTCGAATGATAGAGGAGAGCTGACTGGGGGGTGGGAATCGGATTTAAGGAGTCGGACTCATCTCAGTGAATCAAATTCAGAAAACTAACCTCAATGAATCAAACTTAGGGAATCAAACTCTGAAAACTGAATCCAAGGAATCAGAAAATCAGGGACTCAATCTCAGTGAATTATATTAGTGCAGCAAATTGATGAAATTTAATCATTTCGGTTAAAATCATTAAATCAAATAAAGGCAAATAAATTCTTAAAAATAACTGAACAACAGTTCATGAATCAAAACTAGTGAACCAAATCAAGGAAAAAAATAGAGAATCAAACCTAAGGATTTTAAATCAATGAGTCAAATCCCGGGAAACTTGCTTGGGAGACTAACTTCACCACGTCCAATGGTCCAGCATTTTATTGCAGTACTCATAGAGACTGTAGAACTCGCTGAGCTGCTTATGTGTGAAAGATGCCACACTGTATAATGTGTTAATTAAAATGCTTATTAATGAGTCAGCGCCGTGTTGTAAACAAAACTGTGATCCGTGATACAAAGAGAAGACTCTACCCCGATTACCGATCCTGTTTTTAAAATTATAATTTTACATCTTCATTCATATTCATATGCTTTCATCCATTCATGAAAGAAAATATCACACGCAGGAAGTGCAGTTAAAATAACGGGATTAATCAGCAGAAGCTGCTGTATGTGTGAGTGAACGCTCTCATTACACACAATGGATATACAATTTCCCCTTCAGCTAATTACACACAAACACACACCCACACACAGTTCCTTAAACACTGAGCATGCTACTGCATTTCTAACTCATCACATTTATGCCTGGGCATGTGACAGAGGGATGAGTTTCTCTGCACCAGCTGCATCTCCGCCTTATTTTCTTCCTTCACACTAATCGCTTGTCTGCACCGCTGGCATTTTGTGTCACAAATGCCATATACCCACACACACAGACACTCACCCCAGCGGCAGCTCATCAGATCATGCCTTGTTGCCCCCGAAATCCCCAACATAGTGAGAACAGATCAAAATAAACAACAAAACACAGCACTGCTAATGCTTTAATTCTACAGTGTGCACACACACACACACACACACACACACACACTCTTTAAGGAATTTAAATCAGATAATCAATCCAGGAAAATCTAACTTATGAAACCAAACTAAGAGATTCACATTCTGGGAACTGAAGTCAAGGAATCAAACTAAGAGAATCAAATTCAAAGACTTCAGGGAATCACTCTCCCTCACTCACTTACAGTCACTGCTTTGTCCCAGTCAGGGTCACAGTGGATTCAGAGTCTATCCCAGAAACACTGGGTATGAGGTGGGAATCTGGGAATCAACCAAGCAGATACAAATTCTTGGAATCAGCCTCAGAGAATGAAACTCAGAACACCAAATTCAAAGAATCAATATCAGGGTCTCTGCCTTAGTGAATCAAACTCAAGAAACAGAAGTCCAGGAATCAATATAGGAATCAAACTAGGGTATTGGAATTTCGTCGGACTAAACATAGGGGAAATCAAAAGTAGAAAAACAAAGGCAGAGAAAGAAAGTCAATCAATTTCAGGGAATCGAATCAGAATCAAACTCAAAGAATCAAGTTTGAGACTTGAATTCAGGGAAGCAAACAAATTTGTAAGCTCCATTTGACAGATCATCCATAAAGGAATGTGCACAAACACACGCACACCTTTAAAAAGAGAGTGAAGGACAAACATCACAATCTGTATTCAGAGAGATAACTTACACACACACACACACACACACACACACACACACACACACACACACACACACACACACACACACACACAGTGTATGATCTAAGCGTGAGTAAATTATAAATGATTTGCATATAAATTATTAATATAAGAATCACAGTGAGCTGGTGTGGATGTGAAATGGTACCACGTCAGCAATATGTAGTTCCACAGCAGATCAGTTATACTAGCACTTCAGCACTTCCTGTTTCTTTCTTTTCCCAGCATGCTCTGCATCACTTGAGATCTTCTAATGGGTAATAGAGCTGTATTAATCCACTTTATATGTCTATTAACAAACACTCTCTCTAGTTGTGTGTGTGTGTGTTTGAGTGTGGGGGGGACATAATTAATAGGCCCAGTGTGGGCTAATTGAGAGTGGGGAATGGCCATTACCTACATGTCACATGCACTCATGTCAGTTGTCATGACTATAGCAGACACAAAAGACACCAACCCAGCACCAAATCCACTCCCTATATTCAATCCACTTATCCACCCCCAAATTAACCCCAATACACAACCAAACTAACCCCAAATCCACTTTCAATTAACCCCAAATCCACGTCCAAATTGACCACAAGTCTATTCTCAAATTAATCCCAAATCTACACCCAGATTGACCCTACATTTACCCCTGAATTTATCACCATAATCCACCAGCAAATTAGCCCCAATGCACTCCCAAATTAGCCCCTAATCCACCCCAAATTAACCCCAGTCTTCCCACAATTTAACCCCAATACACATCCAAAGTAGCCCCAAATCCACCTCACAATTAACAAATCCACTTCACAATTAATTCCAAATCCATCTAGCTATAGATTGACCCTATATGCACCTCCAAATTAATTCATATTCCACTCCCAAATTAACACCTAATCCACTCCAAATTGACCCCTTGTCAACCCCCAAATTAACCCCTAATCCACTTCAAATCCCCCACCCCCACCAGATCAATTCACAAACCAGACATAAACATTTACCAGAGCTTAAACCCTAATGCCTAATCCTTAATTTAACCATGGACCAAAATCTGGATTAAATGCTAAATTCCAATTTACCTTGATCTACAAAAAAAAAACCCAAAAAAACCAAACCCTTAACAATGATTAAATCTAAATTTAACCTGAATTAATGGCAATTCAAATCCTGACAAAAGTATAACTAAAAAATTTATAATCCTTGTCTTAAACCTGATTTAACCTAAATCCTGATTAAAACCAGAATAAATTGTAATTAAACCAATTTACACAGGTGGCATTTGGCAGATGAATTTATCCAAAGTGACTTAAAAAAGTTCCTTGATAAAACACATAATTAATAAACACAGTTATTAATATTGGTTCACTCAGTCCGGGACTAAGGGCGTACTCACACTAGACAATCCAAGCTGCTCCTGGGAGTGTCTGATCCCCAAGGACCGGATTTATTGACCAGTGTGATAGCTGTGTACTGCTCCTGAGTGGATCAGTTGGGCTTGTACACAGGCTCCAAACTCATGTGCTGTCACTTGCCCTTTTCAATTCATTGGAGAATTGGAATGCTTCTCAGTTTACCGCTTTAACGTTACTACAATAATATAAATAATACTATAATAATACGTACAGTATTGATTCCTCTATATTGTCACACATAGCTAACTTTTTGAAAAGTGAGCAGAAAAACGTATCCACGGCGTGCTGCTATTCAAAGATGCAGTGTCTTTTCTGCACTCTTGTCATTGCTGTTTTTGCTCGGTTTCCTTGATTCTGTGCACTTGTAGCACCTATATTGCTCAGTTTAACCTCGTATCTCCACTCTTATATAAAACACAGTTATCTCACTCCATATCATGCAAAGCAAGAGTGCTTTTCTTCAATACGAAAACTTGCATCGTGATTACGTACTCACCCCTGGAGTGGATCGTTTAGTGCAGTGTGAGTGCAGATCAATAGGGGAGTGGGGAGAGGGGACAATTGCTCCTGATGTGTGGTTTGGGCCAGTTGAACCTAGTGTGAGTGCACCCTAAAAGTGCCTTCAGTCTAAAAACCCTATCTTGGAAGATAGTACAGTATGAGAAACACACAAGATAACAAAGTGCTAATTTAAGTATTTGATGAAGAGTTAGGTCTCAAGTCGTTGCTTGAATACAGCTAATGACTCAGCTGTTCGAACTTCTAGGGAAAGTTCATTCTGCCACTTGGTTGTCAGGGCAAGGTAAAGTCTTGATGCATGCCTTCTCTGTACCCTGAGACATGGTGGGTCTAGTCAAGCAGTGCTAGAGGATCAGATGGAGTGTGGTTCAGTGGGGGGGTGTTATACATGCTATAAGGCTGGTCTATCTTAGACTTCTTAGGAAAACTTTTAAATGTGTTTTAAATGTGATGTGGGCAGCTATAGGAAGCTAGTGGAGGGAGCATAGCCATGGGGTAGTGTGGGAGAACTTTGGAAGGTTGAAAACAAGTCATGCATCTGCATTTTGGATCAGTTGCAAAAGTTGAATGGTGTATAGAGACTGATCTGCCAGGATCGAGTTGCAGTAGTCCGGTCCCAAAATGGGAAAAGAGAATGAACAAACACCTGATTGGTCTGTGGATAGAAATAGCTGGATCCTCCTGATCTTCTAAAGGAGAAACCTGCATGAGCAAGTCAGTTTAGTATGGTGTGAGGTGAGAAGGACTGATGGTTTTCCATGGTTACCCCAAGGTTGCATGCAGTGACAGATGAAGAGATCTTAGAGTTGTCCAAGAAGATCACAAGATCTTGACATGGGGACACTTGGTTCATTACCAGGGATGAACAGCAGTTCAGCTTTGCTCAGATTAACTTTTAGCTGATGAGCTGGCATCCATGATGAACTGAGATTGATGTAGAAGTATGAGAGGCTGAGCGAGTGGAGTAAGATGAGTGTCATCAGCATAACAGGATATGACCTCACCAAAAGATCAGGTACCAAAAGAAGAGGACCAAATGCTGAGCCTTGTGGGATGCCAGTGAAGAGTTTGTATGGAGCAGAATGTGAATCCACTACAAGTCACCTGATCAGACCCTCCCTCCAGGAAAGAAGCAAACCATTGCCATGCTGTGTCAGGAATTCCAAGACCCACTCATGAGGATGGATAACAGAGTCTAGTGCTTGACTGTCCAGAAAGCTGCTGAAAGGATAAGGAGGATGAGGACTGATGGCAGTTTGGCTCATTTAGCCACACGAAGCTTCTCAGTGACAGCTACAAGAAGAATTTCTGGATAAACGATTTTTGATTAAATAATTGCCTGTAATTAAACTGTGACTAAAGCAGAATTAAACCCCAGAATAAATTCTGACTAATCTGAAATAGGATTTATTCAGGATTTATTAGATTATGCTACTCAAAGATTTAGTCTGGTCTAAAGGAAGACTGACCCCTTATAAAACTCTGATTTATTACAGCCCCAACACTAGACTGTAGGGTAGTCTCTATAAACACACACATATCCACACACACACACACACACACACACACACGTTCCTCCTGTTAGCATGATTAACAGCAGGCTAGTGTATGTGTGATGGGAACGGAGGGTCGACATCTGGTCACGCTGCAGAGTCATGAATCAGAGCCTCATGACTGTGTGTGTGTGTGTGTGTGTGTGTGTGTGTGTGTGTGTGTACATGGTTTGCTTGAACTGAACACTACTGGTTTTTACTTGTGTACGTATTTTAACATTACTGGCCATTGCTCCAATGTCAGACGACCAAAATTCTGCAGCTTCCTTTGTGTGTGTGTGTGTGTGTGTGGGTGTGTGTGTAAGAAAGACAGAGGCAGATTGCGGGGTTGAAAGAGGAATAGTAATCAATAGAGTAGGATTTCAGATGGGAAACAATGTGATGGAAACCTATCATACGTTATTTAAAACCGCTAATGTTGAGCAAAATGCTGTGGAACGTTAACTTAAACCGTCCCACACTGAGTTAGTTTACGGTATCTAAACAAATGAAACGTGGGTTTGTTTTTAAAGTCCCTTGCCAGCTATTAGCTACATGGCTTCTTATTCATTTTGGATGCTTTTCTCCACACAGTGAATCGTGAGCGTGCCATCTTTCCATGTCATATTAATATAACGTTTATGTATATTTTGACACCATCAACTATTTTCAACTTTTGAAACGAAAACACACAGTCAGTGTGTGGCTAGCTCAGGACCAGGACAGGGAAATGACATTAGCGCAGCATTAGCATGAATTGGTTTATAGTACCTGAGTATGACTCATCACGCTTCAGCCTTTATTGTCTCTCCTCCCCGGGTTTAAACGTCTTTCTAAACTCATTCACGCCATTTACACCATTCACAATCGATTCTGTCCATCCACACACACACACACACACACACACACACACACACACACAAAAGAGCCAGAGAGAAAATTAGACTTTATAGGAATAATGAATGTGGTTGTTAAGGGGGTGACCTTTCCACTACCCTCACGGTGTAGGGTGTAGGGTGCAGGGTGCAGACTTGTATGCAGTACATATTGTATAAGAGAAAACATGCACTACAAAGTGATGAATCTGAAGCGTTATCCAAGCCCATTGATCCGAAACTAATGTGAAAGCTGACACGCTACAGCGCTAATCAGAGCTAGCGTTCTGAGCTAATGATCACTGGGGCTCATGACAGATGAGTGTGCACGTGTATGTGTGTGTGCGTGTGTGTGTGTGTGAATATAGAGCCATCTTTTGTTACGATTACATAACAAGGGAGAGTATACTGAGTGTAATGGAGCATTCATATGAAACGTTTGAATTTCATCATGGGAAGATGAACACTCGTTGCTGGGTAACTAGGAAATATTTAAACCAATTGACTGAGGTTAAAGAATTACCTAGCTAGTGTGTATGTCCAGTGTAAAGTCAGAGGGGAAGTGGAAATGAGACAAGGACATTAACAATTACCTCAGGTGGGTAAGTAAATCATTAAGGAACGATAAGGAACACATGTGATTAAACTGTATTTGCACTATTACCATTACTATTAATTTACTAGTAATATTACTATTACTATTACAAATTACTATTTGCACTATTACTATTACAGCTAAACCAATGTAAGTAGGTTTTTGTCATAAACATTAGCATAGCATGAACTCGGACCTGTCTGAAGAGTGAGCTGTTCTCCTGGAAATGTTTTGTAAACTTGGTAAATTTGAATGTCGCATAATGTAGCATATGAAGTTATTTGCTAATGCTTATGCTAATGCTAGTCAGGTGGCAACTACTTGATCTCTCTCCTTTATAGGCATAACAATATGTAGTGAGGTGAATCGAGGAAGAGCAGCTTGCTAATGACGCTAACAAACAGCCTGTAAGTGTTAAATAGACATCGTAAAGGCACTGTGATGATGGAAACGAGCCAGAATTATTCAGAACGTCAACATTTACCTCAGATATGTTGGCAAATAAAAAAAAAAGGTTCCTGTGATGAACATTTCATCGTCGTTAAACTTAGCATTAATTGCTTAAGAAGCTGTATTCGTTATGCAATACTGTTTCATTACTTGAGCTGTTTGAAAGTTCCTAGCACAAAACCCGTTTGGTCATATGTAGGCTGTGTTTTTAACAAGTTTAGTTTAAATGTCACACTTTAATACTTTTAATTTTGTCCAAATACCAGCTAGATATGAATTCTGGTCTTGCAAAATGGTACTATTTTCCCCACATTTGAAACATCCCTTTGATTACATTTTACAGCATATGGGGGCTTCTGTTGTTGAACAAATTCCTCATATCTGGGTTCCACATGGACCAATTATTCTCGCCATTCTGATAACAGCATCTCTCATAAGTCTACAAACCCTCACTGAGAGGGGAAAAAAGCTTGTTGGCTTAATGTCTCTAATACTTTATTAAATAACTACAGAGCTTTAATACTGCAAAGTGGATTCTTGAAAGAAGAAGTTTAATTTCCGCTGATAAAGTTGGTGGATGGTTTTGTATACAATGTCATGTTAATAAAGTGAAAGTACAACATTTTAGCTAAGCTATAGACATAATGCTTGTAAAGCATTCAAAGGAAGAACATTGAATGATGATGCTCACATCCTTAGTGCAATGTATCAAAAGCAAAAATAACGATACTGTTATTATCATTGTAAAACATAATTATATACATATCTGGCTTGATCCCATTCACAGCACATCCTCTCCAACTTTAAAATGAAGTAAGTCCAGGTGCACAAGGACACAATACAGAATTATCTGCATCTGCATAGAAGGAAACACAGCCTATAACGTAGACGTTCTGATAAATTACGAAGAAAAGGCTTTGGATAAAAACTACAGCTGTTAAATTCCACAGCTTCTACTATATTAAAGACGTCAATGTGAAACATAAACTGTTTTGAGTTGTCAAGTAGGTTTGGTAAATGTTGTGAATACCACAAGAGGAGGCTGTTCATGTGGAATTTGCTCATAAAAACCAATACTTAACACACAAACGCTTTTGAGTGAAGAAAATAAAACTGAGGAAAAGACATCCGAGCATCTGAAAGTTAATGCGACATTTGGAAAAGGAGATGTGTGTGTATCTGACAGCATATTTCTATAGTACTGGATGAAATTAGTGCATGTGTATGTGCGTATGCTCGTACGCGTGTGTGTGCATGCGCAGTGGAGGGGCGTAGCTTTAGGAAATGGCCTCCATCTACTCTAATTAAATTATTGTGACACTGGATCTGCTTTCCTCCTTCTAGTGTGTGTGTGATGAAATTATAAATCTAGCAATTGTGCAAGGTTTTTTTAGTCCAGTTTTGTTATAGCTTTTACTTAAAAATGCTTACATACAGGTCCTGAGACTAAGTTTAGCATCATTATCAGGCTTAGGGCTAATCATAATTTAGCTACATTCATAAATGTCAAAATTCCTCTGGGAAATCCTGCCTGGTTAGCTAATGTTAATTACGTAGCTAATGTTAGTGGTGACCTGTCAGGTTAGCTGTGTAGGAGCTGTGTAAGAGCTAGCATTAGCAGTAAATATGTATAAACATTTATGAAATGCTGAAATGCATGAAATGCATAAATTGTCAAGTCAACTTACAGTCAGGTCCATAAGTATTTTATTGTACTGTACAGTACTGTGTAAAAATTACAATTGTACAATTGTAACTATGCCTCTGACTTTGCAATCAAGATGTGATTTAAATGTAGACTTTCAACTTTAATTCAAGGGGTTTAATAAAAAAAGAATTGCATTAACTGTTTAATGATTACAGCCATTTCTTACACAGTTTCTCCATTTTCACAGGCTCAGAGGTAAATGGACAACAAACTGTTAAGCATTTTCCAAAGATAAGACTGATAAACTCATCCAAAGAATACCACATCATATGTCAATCATGGAGGAGCCAGTGTTATATCATGGCTGCCAATGGAACTGGGTCACTGTTACTTACTGAAGACGTGACTGCTGCTAGATATGGTAAGATGAGTTCTAAAGTACACAGAGCTATAGTTTCTGCTCAGATTCAGTCAACTGATAGGAATGCACGTCCAGATGTATAATGACCCAAATGGAGCAAAAGCAACCTAAGAGCTTCTTAAGGCAAAGAAATGGAATATTCTTAAATGGCAGAGTCAACAATCTTACCCCAAGCTAACTGAGCACGCCTTCATGTATTGAATACAAAACTGAAGGCAGAAAGACCCACAAACAAGCAGCAACTGAAGGTGGCTGCAATAAACGCTTGGCAAAGCATCTCAACGGAGAAATCTTAGCATTTGCTGATGTTCATGGATTCCAAAAGATTTGCATCCAAATATTAAAAATAATCTTTATACTTATAATTACGTTAGTTTGTCCATTTACATTTGATCTAGTGAAAATGGAGGGACTATGTAAAAAAAATGGCTGTAATGGCATTAACAGTGCAGCTCCTGGAGGTGATTCCTATGTTCCTAGGGTCCTATGTTCCCCAGCTCTATATAGCACAACCTGAAAATTATGTTCCCCAGCTCTGTATTTGCTTAAAACATGGACTATCATGGGAACTCATCAAAGAGGTTTTCTGTTCCTTTGCACTACTGTATTGCTTTCAGGATAATAGGCCTACACTTGAGGGAACTTGAGGGAACACTTGAGGGAACTTTCATCAAAATGATGAAAAAGAAAAAAGGGGACATAGCATGCTCCAGGTGTGTGTCTCTAGACATTTCAAACATCCAGGATGCAGCCCATAAGGAGAATATGAGACGTGTATGCACTTTCTTTTTTCACAATTAATTAATTAATATCATACGCCAGCGGAACGGAAAGTGGAATAGGGTGTTATAAATAAAGTAAAGTTGTAAACAGCTTGATATTTATGATACACATTTATTTTAAAGTGTGACTTCAGAATCAAGTGCCCCTCACGAAGTGCATGACACTGCCCCACACACACAGACTACGCAATTAATCCCATAGGACTCTCCTGAAAACAGACCCTTGCTTAAAAGACATATAAAAGGGCACCACTGATTCCACATTTTGCCTAATACAAATGCGCACACACACACACACACGCACGCACGCACACACACATGCGCACACACACACACACACACACACACATACATTTATAGTTTAAAAATGACAAATTGAATTGAGGGGCTCATGTGGACCTCATGATCTTTAATATGTTACTTGAGGCAAAAATAAAGTGGATTGATTCTTTTCTTGTCTTTTTAGCTATGCAGCTTTGGAAATTGATCTGAAAGGGGCACTTTGTGCATGCCAGTGCAATATAATAATTGAGAGTATACATTTTCACAGTGGTTATCAGTGCAGATAAAAACTATACAGTATGTTCTAATCACTCAAAGATTCATCATATGGTCTTGGATAACTAGGCTAGCTACACCTTCTCAAACTCAAGTGATTAATAAAGGGGTCTCTGTATCTGTGTTGCCCAGTTGAACTTGAAGTCAACACAGTATTCAGTGGCAGTTCTAGAAAGAAAACTGGCCACAAACTGCTTTGATGTAGAGGAGGACCATCCCGGTCTGTGAACATGTGCAACCCCCTGATATGCAAATGGTCCGCAGGGCCAAATTTCACCAAACAGTTACTGAAGAGGCTAGAAAGGACTCCATAGTACCCACATAAAATATTTTCAATGCGGAGTGTGTACAACTGTGGCATCAGAACCAGGCTTGAGGTGACAGACCACCTGTGCAAATCTTTCTGTCAGTTAGATCTGTTATGCACAGAGACAGAGCTGAGGTAATGCCTTCCATCCCAGCTACAGTTGATGCAAGGATTAAAGGCCCGTGACACGGTGCCGAGACCCCATCCTCTTATATCAAGTCAATGAGTGGGACATAGCAGTGTTTGCCACAGAGGACAACAAGAAGACAGTTGTAACACTGTAGAACATTGTACATGGATGCAAGTCAAGTGTTCACAATACTGGGGGTCATTCTTGGTTCTGTTGCCCCCCTTGTACATGTAATAATGAAGCACTGTATAATTGGACATTACCAACACCCACCATTAGCCTACCCATGAAGTTATCTGAGACTGAAAATGCACTATGCTAGAAACAGAGTTGCAACAAGCTATAATTGGAAGGTGCTTCTTCCATATTAATCAAGGCTTGTGGAAGAGAGTGCAGCAAATTGGATTGGCTGCTCCATTCCAGAATAACCGTAGACTGGCAGCAGTCATCCTCCATGTGATGGCCATAGAACACCTGCCTCTGGCTATGATCCAAGTTTCAACATCAGACACACCAGATGCACCTTGAGGAACCAGTCTGAGTTGTAGGACTTCCTCACATAAGTTCGTCACATGTATGTGGTGCCTGGAGCCACCTTCCCAGTGGCAACGTGGAATGTGTTTGACATGAACATTAACAGGTTACTCTGTTTTATAGGCTACAATATGACATTTCTTCATTTTGGTGCATACTAAAGATTCATCCTTCCCCAGTGAAATATAGCCTTTGAATCAAATATGTGCTAGCCTTGGAAGCTACAATAATTACAGTAAATCAAACCAACTCATCGAAAATAGGGTAAAATCTGAGCCACAGAGAACATTGTTTTCTTAATAGTATAAAGTGAATCAATAAAACATTCTGGGTAGTTTTGTGGATCAAACCTAATCCAAACAAGTTTGAGTTCAATTTTACCAAGAACCACTAAGACTTAATATTCTCTGCCGGGCAAGATTTGACCGAGGACTCCACAGATTCTTTTTAAAGACCTTAAAAAAAAAGATACTCAACCAAACTCCTGTACATTTATAAACACAACT
The DNA here is from genome assembly GCA_030014255.1 of Parauchenoglanis ngamensis. Classification (NCBI taxonomy): domain Eukaryota; kingdom Metazoa; phylum Chordata; class Actinopteri; order Siluriformes; family Auchenoglanididae; genus Parauchenoglanis; species Parauchenoglanis ngamensis. The sequence continues at coordinate 12,374,720 of JAQMYM010000010.1, forward strand.
TTAAATTTCTCTCACGAATCCTGTCAGTTTAGTGTATGCACTAGCTAGCTAACATTAGGAGTGAAGCTAATTACCATTTATGAACATAATTTTAAAATTCTTTCAGGAATCCAATTAGTTTAGAGTAACTAACTAACTGGCTAACATTAAGAGTGAGGCTAAAGAACATTTATTTTCTCAGGAATCCTGTCATTTTAGCATGTTAGCCTGCTAGCTAACATTAGGAGTGAGGCTAATGAACATATGAACATGACTTTAAATTTCTCTTATGAATTCTGTCAGTTTAGCGTAGACTAATTAGCCAGCTAACCTTAGGAGTGAAACTAATGAACATTTATTAACATGACTTAAAATATTTCTCAGGAATCCTGTCAGTTTAGCATATGCGCACTAGCTAGCTAACATTATGAGTGAAGCTAATGAACATTTATTAACATGACTTCACATTTCTCTAGGAATCCTGTCAGTTTATCACATACTAACTATATACATAATATTAGGAGTGAAACTAATGAGCATTTATGGACATAATTTTAAAATTCTTTCAGGAATCCTGTCAGTTTAGCATATATTAACCAGCTAGCTAATATTAGAAGTGAAACTAATGAACATATGAATATGACTTTAAATTCATGTTATGAATCTGTCAGTTTAGTGAATGCTACCTACATAACTAACATTAGGAGTGAAGCAAATGAACATTTATGAACATTTATGAGCTCATGTGAGATAATTAGCTACTAATAGCACTGTTTTTTTTCCCATGGTGGCTGTTAGTCATTTGTACCAACTGTGAAAGTTAAAAGATTGGCTAATGGACAAAGAGATCCTCAGACTCATTTCACACCCACTCTTATGGCCATATATGGACACAATGACATGCCCACATTTGCATCTATGAACTCAAACACATGGCATATTTTAATTCTACTTAATAAACTGAGATGTTAATTTAATATAACTTCAATTACACCTTCACCCTAACCAGCCCACTACCTCTGGAGAGAGAGAGAGAGTGTGTGTGTGTGTGTGTGTGTGTGTGTGAGTGAGTTCTAGACCCAAGGCTCAGTGAAAGACTCTGGTATAAGATACAGACTATGGCTCATGGTGTCTGTGAAGTTCTCCTCTCTTTTGCTAATTGCTAGCTGCTGTGTGATCTCTTCATCACTCTCAAACTCATTAAGCTCTGAAGGCCCCGAGCTGGCGGTTGCCAAATCCTTGCGTCTCGCCCCTGTTGTTGTTTACACGCAGGCAGTGATTCATTACCTGAGGAGGAAGTGACAGCTGTGTGCGCACAGACGCGCGCCAATTATGCAGATTCTGTTTTGCTCGTTACAGATTGCCGGGCCGGGCGGACGGGCGGTCTTCAGAGACCACCACGCTCTTCTCATTCTCTGTGTTCTCCACAGTGGCTGTTAGTCACCGGCCAGCGGAGTGCGAACTTCAAAAGATCGGCTAATGGACAAAGAGTCTCGCCGGGGTAAAGAACCAAAGAGCGAACACAAACTCACACTCAAACTCAGAGATAGAGCAGAGAGTGAGCTGCTCCATATTCAACAGAGCAGGAAAATGGAGAGCCAGAGAAGGAGTAATGAGGAAGAAAGGACAGAGACCGTGAGGAGGGAGGATGGAAAATGAAAAAGGTAAAACAAGATAGGTGAACTAAAGAAAGACAGAATGAAAGGGGACGGAATGAAAATAAGGTTAAAACGAGAAAGAAAGAATGAAAGAAAGAAAGAAAGAAAGAAAACTGCTTGAGGGATGAAAAAGGTAAAACAAGGTAGGTAAAAAAGGAAGGCAGAAGGAAAGCAGCAGGAATGAAAAGAAAAAGGTAAAACAAGGGAAAGGAAGAAAGAAAGAAAGAAAGAAAGAGGAAGGAATGAAAAGAAAAAGATAAAATAAGGCAAAGAAAGAAAGAAAGAAAGAGACAGAAAGAAAGAAAAAGAGAAAGAAAGAAAAAAGAAAGTGGAAGGAATGAAAAGAAAAAGATAAAATAAGGCAGAGAAAGAAAGAAAGAAAGAAAGAAAGAAAGAAAGAATGAAAAAAAGAAAGAAAAAAAGTGGAAGGAATTAAAAGAAATACGTAAAACAAGGATGGTAAAAAAAGGAATGAAAACAAAAAGGTAAAAAAGAACAAAGAAAGAAAGAAAGAAAGAAAGAAAAGTCCAGAGGGATGTCTGATAGAGGACAGTAGTTGGAGAGATGTAAGACTCTGCCTGCGGAGCATCAACCCCAGAAAAGCGGCCGGTGCTGATGGTGTGATGGGACGCGTCCTAAAAGACTGTGCAGGTCACTTAACAGAGGTCTTCACAAACATCTTCAATCGTTCCCTATCCCTATCATACTTCCCTTCACACTTCAAAACATCCACAATAATCCCAGTACAAACACAAACAGCAATCACAGGCCTGAATGACTACAAGCCCGTGGCTCTCGCCTCTCTACCTACTAAATGTCTGGAGAGACTGGTCATGAAACACGGCAGAGACATCAAACCAGCTTCGTTTGACCAGCACCAGTTTGCCTACAGGAAGAACAGGTCCACAGAAGGCGCAATAGCCCTGGTGCTTCACACTGCACCAATCATCAACACTGCCTATCAGCACCGGTGTCCCACAGGGATGTGTGCTCAGCCCACTGCTCTGCACACTGTATACGCACGACGGCACTGAAATCGGCACCACAGTGCTTGGTTTCGTCTCAAATGACGATGAGTCTGCATCAAGGAGGGAAGTACGTAATCTGGAAGCCTGGTGTCATGACCACAACCTGAGCCCGAACATCAGGTAAACCAAGGAGGTGATTGAGGACTTTCGGATCACCGCAACCATCTCTACGTCAACGGCGAAGACGTGGAGCGGCTTCCCAACCTCGACCAACCCATCGCACCCCGCCCTCCACCTCCTCCAACTGGTACCCTCCGGGAGAAGGTTCAGGTCTTGTAGAGAGCAAGGACCACCAGAATAACCATCAGTTTCACACCACAAGCAACTCAACAGCTCCCCCAAGCCCTACCTCTGACTAATGCACCTTATTATAAATCTTTTATTATTTATTATTATTACTATTATTTAGATCACGTTTATTACCGAGGGGTCTTTTTTAGATTATCGTCCTTACCGTTTCGTTGGCAATGACTATAACTTTTATGCAGGCGCTGTTAACCGCCGCGGTAATGATTTCTTTACCTGGCAAAGTGAAATGCTGCTGACATAAGCAGAGGGGAGAAACGTGCGGTCACTCAGCGGAAACGTGACACTAACGTGATTTATCATTTGTCTGGGCGCCATCCATCAGCCTTCCCATCACAGCTGCAGCTCCGAGGCTGTGTACGCCGCATTCGCTGTTAGTATGACAGCATCTGATTCAATTCTGTGTGTGCGCTTGCGTTTTAACATAATCCGTCACCGCCCTGAAAAGAAGTTAATAAATAAATAACAGTATCAGAAAGCATTCGTGAGTGAAAATTACAGAGTGCAAAGGTGAAAACGATTTTCCCGCCCAGGAGCGAGTGACTTCTGCCATCCGATTAGTGCTAATCAGCTCTTTTTTAATAACTCCAGTGTGAAAACTACAAGCTCTGTACACCGGCGCTGTTTCACGCTCCGATACGGTTGTGTTTTATTCCATCATCTCGTCGTAAGCAGGCAGTATGTTAGCAATTAGCGACAGCAGTCAGAGCAGTGTCACGGGATTGCCATTGGATACAAATTGGACTTAAAGAAAAAAAACCTCATTCAAAGCAGAAGGTAAAAAAAAGAACTATAGTTACCATGGTAACCTAGGCTACACTGTACCTGTTGGATAATGAAGAGAAAAGCTAAGCTACAGCATAACATGCAAATCAGTTCGAAAATTGAACCCATTTTATTCACTGAGAGAACGAAAGAAAGGCATCAGAAAATTCGAAAATAATAAAAATGCACGAAGACGGAAAATACTTTTTTATTTTATTTTATTATTTCTTAAATGAATAATTTTTCCCTCCAATTTTGTTTCGTTAATTGAATTAATCGTTCATCTCTACATCTTTTCTTTTATCCTAACTTTGAGAAAAAAAAAAAACAAAAAAAAAACTTCCCCTCCTCTTTACTTTGTTTCTTTCTACTGGTTATATTTATTTTATTATTCAATTAAAAAAGTACAAAAATAAAACAAGAAAACATATGAATAAAAAAATTGTCATTATTATTCTAATTATTAATACATAATTACAAAGTAATTATTAAAATGCAGGGAAAAGAAATAAATGAAAGCGGAATGGCCTAAAAAAATACTCTCTCTCTCTCTCTCTCTCTCTCTCTCTCTATATATATATATATATATAAACACGAATCAGAATTTGAATCATCATTGCACGTTTAGAAGAAAGAGAAGTGAAAAAGTCGTCGGCTGAAGTGTGCACTTCGGCGCATTTGGTGACTTTTCGTCCCTTGGCGGGGTTCCGCGCTCCCGGAGGAGTGAGTAATGGGATCGGGCAGCTTGTCTTGGTGTAAAATCCTGTTTAATAAGTTGAGCCGCAGATGCCATCACAAGCCCCATCCAGACCGGCGTCTGAGTCACATGACCTCAGAGCGAAGCCTGCTGGGAAATGCGAGGGGGGTAAAGTGGCGCGCTCTCCAGCATGGCTCTGACTCAACCTGGACCGCTCCGTCCTCTGTCCTGGCTCTCAGTCTCTCAGCCAATCTGCTCGATCCTGCATCCTCTCTAATTAACAGTCTCTCAGTGGGAGGGGACTGAGGCTGCGTCCGTGCCAAGACATGAGACCGGGTGCCAAAAAAAAAAAAAAAAAACGACATTTCATCACGGTTTAAGATATTATTCTGATGCTGTATGGAAAAAAAATAAATTCTTTCTTTCTTACTAACCCAGGGCAAACAAACCAAGCCAAACTCTTCCAGAAAGTCTCTCGGATCAAATCCTCGCGCTCCATTAATCATAGGCATTGATTAGTCTGGAGTAATAATCAATAGCCGGTCAGACTCAGAGATCCCCCCCAGCCCCGACGCTGTAAATGATTGATTAGCAAAGCGTAGCGACGCAGCAGCAGGTCTCCTCCGGTTTTCCCCGAGAGAAATATGGCGGCTTGTCTGAAGCGCAGCTGCTGCCGGAGCGTTCGTAATGAGAGCCACATCAAATATGGACACGGGCGGCCATTAATGCGCGACAGTGTATAAATATTGTAGGGGAAATCTCGCGCCGAGTGCCAAGGCAGGATGAAGGGCCTGCGTGGCTCTGTGTTCATCGTTCAGCGTCCCCGAGTCCTCGGCGTGCGCCCTGACACAAGCCCGATCCGAACACGTCTTACAGCAGCGCGACCTTTAACCCCTCTAGGTTAATCACAGACAGGTAAGCCTTTTCTCATTCTTTTTTTTTTTTTTTACTTTTCTTTTAAATATTTTTCTTTTTATTCCTTCTTCCATTAATGTTTTACTTTCAGCCCTGCTTTCCCAGACTTTCTTCCATCCTGCCAAAATGATCTCTCTGATGAATTCTTTCTTCCATCCATTCTTCCTTTTATTATACACATTTTTAAACGGATGATTTTCTTCCCGCCGGTTTTTTTAGTTAACTGAGTTCATCTTTCCTCCCGGCATCTTTTCCTACATCCGATCATTTGAAAAAAAAAAATGTCTTACATTTCTTATAACTTCTCTCTCTGTCATTCCTTATTTATTTATTTATTTATTTAAAAAACTTCTTTTATTTCTTTTTAAATCTTTCTTTCTTAGAACTGTTTTACTCCTTCCTTTCTTTCTATCATTATATATTTTTTCTCACTTTCTAACGCTTTAGCCATCCATAGACCTTTCATTCTTTCTAATCCATTTTTCATTATTGTTTATACTTTCTAACTTATCCATCCATCCACAGCTGAGGTCAGACGGTGTTTTTTTTCAGGGAAGAATGATTGTACAATAGACATCTTTAATAGGAAAAAAAACAAGAATTTTGTTTTGCGAATCAACACAGGGTCAAAATTATATCTACAGGGTCAAACATATATATACACCCACTTAGATGATTAATTCGATGGTGCTGTAAGTTCCAAACTGTTCTTTAACCTGCCAAGGCCTCTTAACTTCCTGTTAGTGGTGATGATTGACAGCTGGTAGCTTCTCAGTGCACAACATGAAGAGGGTTTGTTTAACAAGTACAAGTTAAAGGGAGGTGAAGCATCTTTGCCAAACTGTCACCTTCAGCTGAGAGGAAATTGGTTCGGATGGTCAGGAACCATCAGGGCACAGACCTGCCATGAACTGGAAGCTTCCGGAACACGTCAAGAGTTTTACATCACCATGGACCGAGAGGCTGCCGTCCAAGAAAGAAGCTC
>JAQMYM010000010.1:12388390-12411103 GCA_030014255.1 Parauchenoglanis ngamensis
CTATTGAGAGAAAGAAAGAAAGAAAGAAAGAATGCTATAAAACAAGGAAGTGAAGAAAGAAAGAAAGAAAGAAAGAACTAAATATAAGACTATTGAGAGAAAGAAAGAAAGAAAGAAAGAATGCTATAAAACAAGGAAGTGAAGAAAGAAAGAAAGAAAGAAAGAAAGAACTAAATATAAGACTGTAGAGAGAAAGAAATAAAGAATGACAGAAAGAAAGAAAGACAACAATGTAAAACAAAGTAATGAAAAGAAATAAATAGTAATAAAGTAATAGAAGAAAGCAAGGTAAAGAAAGAAAAAGAAAGACAGAAAGTCAAAGGTGAAATAAGGGATGTAAACAACAGGGAAAGAAATTTTTGAGCCAGGAATGAAAAAAAAAAAATGGAAGAACAAAATAAATAAAGAACGATAGAACAAAAGAAAGAAAGAGTGACTGATGTGTGTGCAGTTCCACGGAAAGCAGCTGATTGGTCGGCTGCTGTAACATTATGACATCATCGTGTGGCACGTAAATTATAACATCACCCGTCAGTAGGAATTGAAATGAAAAGGTTTCAATCTTCAGTCTGAAATTTGCTTCCACTGTATAAAGTTATAATACTATAATATACTGTACTGTATAAACGTCCAGAGACACGTGTGAACACAGCCGTACACGGGGGGGGGGGCTGGGGCACGTGTGAACGCAGCCGTACATGGGGGGCACGTGTCTCAGACAGCACATAAACGTAAGCAAAAAAGTGCTTTATACAATAATATCTTTATTTAATAATACCATGTTATGACGCTATGATGACGCTAGGTTTGTGTTGTGTGCATTGAGCTGAAAGGTTCCGCTGTAATTACCAAAGGCTTGATATTTCTGAGGTAATTATTCCTACACTGTTTGCATGGGATCAGATCGGCCAGTTTCTGTTTATGCTAACAGCACAGGGACGTCATGCCAATCCTATCTTGGGCACAGTGGGCAATACCCGCTTCTCTCTCTCTCTCTGTCACTTTCTCTCTCTCTTTTCTCCTCATCTTGTCCAGTGTCTCTTCTCTTCCCAAAGCTGACTGATCGCAGTCTTTTCATTTTGTGTCGGTGAAGAAAGTAAACACGAGGTCATTTGACATTTATATGCTAATGTTGCCAACCTCCGCTAGGATAATCTTGCAGTGAAAATAAAAAATAAATAAATATACGCATATAGGGGTACCTCATTATCATATGCATTTTAACCCTTTACATGAACGGAATTAAAAGAAAAGCATTTCAACATCCAGTCTTACGTTGGAGATGTGGAATTAATGCTAGCTAGCTAATTTACTCGGGTCGAACTAACTAGCCGGCATCATGATGAATGGTCACGGGAGCATTCTGATAGCAAAATCCTCTATTCAAAGAGTAAAGGTTTTTTAGTAAGTACAAGACCATTCAGTCCAAACGCAGTAACGCACTGACGTCACCTGGTGGTCAGTTATCTCAGCATTGTACTGTATCTCCGCAGTTATTTTTAGCCAATTATTTCTTGACTTTTACGCTATGCACAGCCTCGCCGACCTCAATGGTGAGTACAGCCATCCAGAACGGAGTCTGTGTACGAAAAACGCTTCGCACTGACCCCAGCAGAAACGAGAGGTATGAGGTAATGATCGCGCGGGTGTATCTCTGTAACACGCGTGTGTTTAAAAGCCCCGCCCCCTCAGAGTGGGCGTGGTGAGCTCAGCTCCCTAGAGGCACTGCACTGAATTCCCTCCATCATATGACTTTAAAGTAATTGACCTTGAGAAATTAATTACCTGTGTCCCACTGCTCTCTCACACACACTCACACACACACACACACACTCACACACACACAGAGTCCCGAGTGAAAGAAATGTGTGAAGATGAGTCATTTTTCATACTTTTATCAGCATTCGTGTTCTCATTGCGCTTGCCCTCTCTGGTACTTCATTTTTTTTAATTACATTTACACTCACGCTGCCAATCATGTGGTTTGGGACACATCCAATAGCCCATACAGTGGATAGCGCGTATCATTTGGGACATATCCACAGTGATCGGATGAGGGGGTTTATATGGACTATTGAATATAAACACTAGTGAATAGTGTTTGTGGTTTGGGACACACCTACAGTGGATCAAAGATGGTGTGTATGTAGCCTATATAGTAATTAGGGCTTGTGGTTTTGGGAACCCCCAACAGTGGCCTAATAACGGTGTTTACGTAGAGTAGATAGTGAACAGGACATGTGGTTTGGGACACATCCACAGTGGACTAACAATGGCGTCTATGTGTACAATTTCATGAAGTGGGCATGTGGTTTGGGACACATCCACAATGGCCCGATGATGGTGTTTATGTGGACTTTACAGTAAATAGGGTGTGTGGTTTGGGACATGTCCACCATGGATGAGCATTGATATTTAGGCAGCCTATTAAGTAAAAAGGGTGTGTGGTTTGGAACATGGTCATAGCGGACTGATGATGGTGTTTATGTGGCCTGTATAGTGAATCTCTTTGATTCTCAGCCCTCTTTCTTCCTCACCACTTTATTAATAGATTTAAAATGAGTAAACGCTGTATGGAGTAACAGGTTGCGGAGTGAAGCTATGAATCAGCGCTCACTCCGATGCGACCAACTCGGCGCCGCTGAAAAAAAAAAGAAGAAGCAGAAAACGTTTCAGCCAAGGGTTTTTAAGCGGAATTAGATTTCTGTGTACATTGGAGCTGGACAAGGCCGCAGAGTGCACTTCCCCACATCGCATCCGCGTTAAACACACTGGAGACGATTTCACCCGATACACGATCCGCTGTTAACGGGGGAAGGTAAAGCGGAGTACAGAGTAACGCAACGGTGGTACGCGAAACCATGTCTTTATACAGCTGGCCTTAATACATAAAGAATTAAATAACAGTTCCTGTTCCCTTGTTTTCCAGTATCCTAATTCCTAATCTCTATTCATTTTGTTTTTGTTTCCTAGTCACTTGTTTATATGGTCCTAGTATCGGTATTTTCTAGACCCCTTGTTTCAAGTACCCTTGAACATATTTGGTAATAAGCCACAGTAGAGTACACTCGATAGTGCTGGGTTGAACACCCAATAAAATGTCTTCTTGTTTTGACATACTGAGTAATACAATATTATGTGATTTGGAACAGAGCCCATGATTCTGTTATACCAGAGCTCATATATGACTGGCTCGCAAAAGGAACCAGAGTTAGCGCAGTGCTATATTAGAAATTAAAATACCGTAGCAGAGAGATACAAAATCATTAATATGGCCGTTTTAGCTATTATCCGCAATTTTAATGCCCCGCTAACTAACCAGTGTTACTAGCTAATACAGCTTTAGCTAACTAGTTATTTGGTTAAAATTAAAGGTGTCCTATTGGTAAAAGACCAGCTAACTTATCTATATAAAACATTATCTTATGTGACTTAAACCAATATTTCGAGAAGCAGTCTACTGACCCAAAAAACCGAAAAGAACGATTTTTCAAATAAATCGAGTTAAAAAACTATTAAATTATCATCCATGTTGGATTATAAACATCATAATTTCCCCTCCAGAGAACAGACCTCTTCAGAAACGTATACACGGGAGGATTTAACTGAGTGATCTCCGATGAAATATTTATTTTAATGAAGAGATTTTTGCTATTGCAGGGCTTTAGCTAAACGCTAAAGCACTCTGATCCGATTAGCATAAAGCCTGACAGCAGGAAGTGGAGTTTGTGGCCGGCGAAGTGGCCGCAGGTGGATAATGGACGTTAGAACGGGGAGTAATGGACAGCAGGACAGAGAGTAATGCCAGATAAAGATCCTAAAACATTAAAATGATAAAACTGTGGCTTCGTGATGACCCTCTAATTCATTGTGGTTAGCATTAGCGCTAGCGTTTAGCATCGGAGCTGTACAGCAGCCAAACCTCTGCTTTATCCTATCCAGTAAGGCAGATCTGTCTCACTGCGTGCTGCCTGCCTCAACACATGCTGTCCTAGTCCATGTAGTCCATTCGTTGTCTCACTTCCTGTTTCAGTAGATAACGCCTGTCTCACTGTATTCATCAGAAATGCCTGTCTGCTGTCTATCTTGCTGAATACTTTCAGTTTTGTTGCATGTTACCTTGCTACACAGTTTTGTTCGCAACTACACTGCCTCGATCACTTAATGTTTTTGTCTCGCCACAACACTGCCTGTCTCACTGAGCCCCGACTGTGACTGCCTGTCTCGCTGCATGCTGTCTGTCTTGATGAACACTACCTCTCTCACTTAATATTGCCTGCAGGCTGCATTATATCCGTCTTCCTGATCACCGCCTGTCTCACTGACTGCCTTTTGTCTCACTGATACCTGCCTTTCTCACCTGTCACTGTGAAATCTGCCTGTTGACCTGCCTTTCTTACTCGACAACACCTGTCTCGCTGAACGCCGCCTGTCTCACCGAAAGGCGTGTTTAAGAAAAGCACGCACAACTGGGAAGAATTCTCCTGACATTCTGAGTGGCATTTATTTATTTTATTTTTACTCGCTTCAATTATGCATTGAGGTCTGGGGGGAAATGTCGATGAGAAGAGGAATATGAAGGAGGGAGAGAAATTGAATGTAAACCCAAGGTTGCGAGGCCTCATGGGACATCGGGGGAACGAGCTCTCATAGCCGACGCCAGATAACCATAATGTGCAAACACACTGGCCTGTTTTTACAGCTCTCTCTGGGTGTGGGTTTATGGAGCACATCCATAATGTTTGACTCTGTCTCTCTCTCTCTCTCTCAGTGTGTGTGTGTGTGTGTGTGTGTGTGTGTGTGTGTGTGTGTGTGAAGGTTACAATCTATCCAAGTCGTTTCGAAATGTCTAGTCAAAGCGACTGGTGTTATACTCCTGAAGGCATTACTGCCTGTGCCCCAGGGTGCCATTTATCTCCATGCGAGTATCTCCATGTATCTCCTCATCCACCCACACATATGTGCCATCCATCCATCAGACCATCCATCTATTGGCTCGTTCCTCCAATTATCTTTCTGCCATTTATCCATATGTTCATCTACCTATCGATTCATCTCCCCCTTCATCCACTTTTCAATCCATCTGCTTGTTCATCCATCTGTCCTTCCATCTCCAACTGAAGTATGCAACCATCTATCTTCATAGACCTGTGTAAAGCTATCAATTTATCCATCCATTTTCTCAGGCCACATCCATTCACCCATCCATTTATTTGCCTGTCTGTTCGTCTGCCTATCAATTTATCTGCCAGACTCTCCATCCATCTTCCCATTCATCCACCCACTAATCCATTTGCCTACCCATACCTCCATCTCTCCAGCTATTTTGCCATATTTCCATCTTCCGATCCATGTATCCATCTGCACTTTCACCGATCCATCCGTCTATGCAGCCGTTTAACACCCTGACTACTGATTCATCTGCCCATCCATTCATCTCTCCTTTCAAATATCCATCCGTTCCTCAGCCCCCACTTATCCATCACTTGTGTGTAGACTTGTGCCTAGCAATCGATTTATCCATTCATCCATCCATTTGTGCATCTATCTATCCATCCATCCTTCCATCATCCTATTCATCTAGCTTCCCATTCTTCTAATTATACATCTGACATCCACCCATATTCTCATTTACCCATCTTCCCATGCAGATCTTCTCCTATCCATTCATTTGTCCATCCGTCATTCTTTGACTCCACTTGTCCTTCTGCCCCATTTATCCATCAGTCAAAGAGCTAGTCTATCTGTCCATCTCCCCCTTTACCCATTCACCAGTCCAACTGCTTATTTATCAATCAGCCTCTTTATTCACCAACATGTTCATTCCTCTGTCTATATATCTATTTATATAAATTTGTGGATTTGTGCATAGCTATCCATCCATCCACCCATTTAAATATTTACCCATTCTATCTATCTACCCATTACCTCTAATCATCCATCTGATATCTGTCTATAATTTCATTTCCCTCTGTCCATCTTCTCATATGATCATCCATCCATCTGCATGCCCATACCACCATCCATTAATCTTCCAGGCTCCACCCATGTGTTTATCTTTCCATCTGCTTTCCTATCCATCATCTATCTTCCCATCCATATCGCAATCTATGTATCTCTTTGTTCATCCATCCAGCCAACAGCTAGTCTATCTATCCATCTTGTCTTTATCCATTCACCAATCCATCTGCCATCCATCCAACTGTCCACATCTCCATCCATTTCTCTGTCTGCCCATCCATCTGTCTATACACATTTGTGCAGAGATGTTGCTTTACCCATCCATTCATCCATCTATCCATCCACAGATGTGTTACTCCACCTAGACATGGTTCTTTATCACTTCTATTAAGCAGAGAAATGAACTGAGCACCGATCTTGTCATCCAGTGTTTTCTGATCCATACTGCCGTTCATTGACACTACCCAAGTGAGTAAAAGGTCTGCACTACCTACAGCACAGCTTCAATAAATGTATTTTTAAAATTTTCCTTCAGTGTCTGTCCATCAGAATCACCCCAGGAAATGTAGAACATGATGGAGAATTGTAACGCATACAGGTATAATGTTCTGACATCATGCACTCAAATTATTTTATGCCTTCCAGGGCTTTCATAACACCCCTATTGTTGGTGTGAGACAGTGCTGCTGCTGTAACCTGTAGAAGTGCCAACACCATCACACCGCACTTGAGACTATAACTGAGCGCTTTATAACTGAAATACCACATAGCACTTTGCAGACCTGAACGGTCACGTTGCAAGCATTTCAATTTCTACTTACTATTTTTAGTTACTACTAACTGCTAACTATGGAAACTGATTAGCATTTTAAACAAACAGCTTAAGCTAAAAATAATGTCCTAATATGTAAACAGTCGGGTTGCAAATATAGAAACAACAAAAATGTATGAAAAACATCAGAGAAGTCTGGGTGTGCAACAAGCTCTTGAAGGAAGTGTAAAATCTGTTCATCACCGGAGGCTCAGCAGGAACAGCAGCTCATGAGAACTCAGCCTTGAACTGACGAGAGGAAGATCAAAAAGTGAACTACATCTACAGCTTTACAATCAGGAGACATTTTTATCAAAAATCACCCACAGCTGAGGCTTTCACTGTCATAGTAATAACAGTAAAACTTTATCCTTTTGCTTCACCCAGCCAGCATTCATCCATCTGTCTGTTCATCCACTCAACCAGACAGACATTCAGTCATCCACCTATTCATCTGTTTATCAAACCATCCAATCATATAGCATTGATTCACCCATCTGTCTGCCCATCTATCCATCCATCCACCCATCCATATACCTATTCATCTTCTCATTTCTCCATCTGCCTGTATATAGCCATCAATATGCACATTATTTGACTGATCATTCGTCCATCCATCCATCCATCCACTCAACTGCCAACTCATCCATCCATCCACCCACCCACCCATCCATCCATTCATCCACCCAAATGCCAGCTCAGCCATCCATCCATCTGTCCATTTTTGCCCACTATTCATCAATTTATTGAATGATCCAATTCATCCATCCATCTAAATCAATTCATGAGCATGAACAATCTGAGGTTTTGCAGGTGGATGTCAAGAGAGATTCTTGATTCCTCTGAGTCTCATTCACAAATCAGAGCTGGTAATATGTCAGAAGAATCAACTCCAGCAAAGTACGAAGTGAAGTGAATTTCTAAAGAGAGTTGTCATGGGGAATCGAACCACACAAAGTTCAATTCACAGAGATATTTTAGAGACAAGCTGTTAATGTGTTCCCCAGTTTCGCATGTCATTAAAGTGTGAGATCCTGCAGACAGTACAGAAAGGCAGCTTAATTAACTGCATTAAGTTGTAATTATTTCTGGCTTCCAGTCTGATTTTTTTTTCTAGGAGTTCACTGTAAGAGTGCATGAGCATTGTGAAAGCATGGCATGATGGTCTTTGCTTTTCTGCAGGGTACAGCAGTAGAGTTGTCCCACTTCAACAATAGCGGCGTTATGAAAGCGCTAGAAGGCACAAAATAATCAGAGTGCATGATGTCAGTACATTACACCCATATGGTTTACATTCCTCTGACAGCTTTACAAATAGCTTTAAATCTGAGATGGTGCAGGATGAAATCGGGGTTATTCTGGAGGTCAGAGATGGGGGAGATGCGTTACAGGAAGCTCAACCAGGCTGCTGGATGGAAGGGCGTTATGGAGGACCTGAGATTACAATCTATATCAAGCAGTTTTAAAAATGTAGCTAAAACTGCACTTCAGCTGAAATGAAAACTAACCTTTTTGTACCATTCTCTTAAGATTTCTGTAATTCTACATCAAAATGCAATGACTTTTGCTCCTTTCTAACTGAGGAGAAGTAAAAACTATATTCACCACTAATTCTCCAGTGCAGTGCGGTGTCTAATTTTTCCTTAAAGCTGTAAACACACATTCGCAATCATACTGGTATATTCTGTTAACAAAAAATATCCATCAATAGATTGCTGAGAATATTTCAACATTTAAGAACATTAACGATGTTAAGTTAATTCTGTTACAACTAGAAATGTTGTAGGAACAGTTCTAAATATTATTTTATTACATGTTGAACATTGTTTCAGAAGCAAAATTTTCTAGAACCACATTGTTCTGAACCCGTTCTGCTATTTGAAATTTGGGAAACTTAGCTCATTAGACTAAATTGACTAGCTAATCTGTTAATGATACTAAATTTGCTAGCTACTCAGCTACAAGTGTTATTAAAACATACGTTTTATGTGCTAATAATGTTCTAAGGTCAGAAATAACATTCTTGTAATGCTCTAAAGGTTGGATATTGCTTACACAATGTTTCAGCAATGTTCCTACAGTTGTAAAATTCATAAAAATGTTTTGCTAACCTAAATCTAAACCTTTGTAACTTAGCTAACCTTTGTAATGTGGCTAGCTAACCTGACAATTATTGTAAATTGTCTAGCTAACTGGTCTAATTGGAAACATTATGTGAGCGAAGTTCTAATAACACTGTGACGCAAAACATGTTTTGTGACAATAAAATGTTTACAGGTTTTTAGAGCACTGAAAGAGCATTACTAGAACATTTAATAGGTATTCTAGGGGGGGGGGAAACAACATTTTTGCAATGTTCTAAAAAAAAAAAAATACCATTAACATTCCAACAATGAAAAAAGTTGGCATAACATTGTAGAAACATTTATGAATGCTATCTTACAAGAGAACCAAAAGTTCCTTAAACTGTGTGACTCGGAAAGTGCTTTGCTAACCTAATTGCTTTTTAGTTGCTAAACACAGCCAATGAGCACAAGTTAGCTAGTAAATCATGCTAATGTTTCTAAATTACCTAGCTACCAAGAATGATATTAGAATGTATTACAAGTACTGAACAAGTTACATGCCAGAAATAACATTCCTACAGTGTTGGAATTGAATAATGGTTTGCTTCACAATTATATAAGAACATTGCTCATGCTTGACAAAAACTAACATAATGGAAGCGTTATTGTTAAGGCAACACTACTGGAATGCTTACAAATGTGAAAAGATTGAACATTCATGGAATCAAGAGTTCTTGGAAGTGTAACATTCAGATATCCAAAATTAGCTAACTTCGTAATGATTCTTAATTGGCTAGACCCAGGTAAAATGATGGGAATATTAGGGGTAATGGTAATGGTTCTACAACTAAAAATGTTGCATCAACATTGTAGGAATGTTTATAAAATTATGTTATGACACATAAGCTGGGTAATTTAGCTAATTGTCTGACTAGCGTGCTAATGATTCTAAATTGGTATGATGGAAATTTACGCAGTAATGTTTCTACAAATAAAAATGCTCAAGTGTAAGTAAGTGTTCCGCTAACCTAAATTTGTTGCTAGTTAACAAATTTAGATCATGAGTAACGTGAGCTGATACATGCACAAGATAACATCAATTACTTTTAAAGCAGTGTTCGGGAATCTGTTTCCATTACATCCATCAGCAACCGTGGATTTTACAGTGTAGAGATGAAGCACGAGAGCTCAAACATGGAAATCTGTGGTTAACAGCCTATAAACTCTTGGTTCTTGGTCCCCTTGATTGCTGCTTCCAGCTAGCTATAATGCTGCTATTAAGTCTGGTGTACATGCTGTTTATTTCTCAGACCAGCTCAGAGAAGCCATGGTGAGAGTCAATCTTGAACAGTAGTCTTATAGAAATGAAACAGAGGTTTAAAAATAAGTCGCAGTGGCCATCGACAGTGAGCAGCAGTGCATGGAGACCTTGGACAACAGAAATGGACAGGGGGCGCTGAACAGACGAGTCTCAAAATGGAGCAGCGAGTGGAGGGCAGCAAGGGAAAGGGGAATGTTTGCAAAATGTTTGTTGGTGGTCTTAGCTAAGACATGAGCAAAAAAGAGCTAGGACTAGTTTGGTGAGGTGACAGACTGTACCATCATAATGGACAAACATGGACCGGTCACATGGTTTTGGGTTCATCCTCTTCAAAGACGCAGCAAGCAATGAAAAGGTATTGCAGCAAAAGGAACACCAGGTCGATCCCAAGAAAGCGATGGCAATGAACAAGGATCCTAATAAAGTATTTGTTGGCGGACTCAACCCTGAGACTACAGAAGAAAAGATTCAGGAATACTTCGGGGCCTTTGGTGAGACTGAATCTATCGGACTTCCAAAAATAAGCATGAGAAGGGGTTTCGTCTTATTACTTATTACTTAGGGGTTTCAGTGTATTACTTATAAGAAGGAGTCGCCTGTCAAGAAAGTCCTGGAAAAGAAATACCATACTGTTAAAGGAAGCAAGTGTGTAATTAAAGTTGGCCAGCCTAAGGAGGTCTACCAGCAGCAGCAATATGGTGGTCGAGGTGGTGTCTAAGGAGGTCTACCAGCAGCAGCAATATGGTGGTCGAGGTGGTGTCTAAGGAGGTTGTGGCAAGGGTTGCTGGTGGCCAACATCAGAACTGGAACCAGTGATATGCAAGCAACTACTGGAACCAGGGATATGGTTATGGCCAACAAAGCTACGGCAGCTGTGAGGGTTATGGCCTATGACTATGGCTATTCTTTTGGTTACTGTGGCGATGATGGTGGATATGACTACAATTCCAAGACGTGGAGGCCAGCAGAGTATCTACAAGCCGTATGCATTTTCAACGCAAGAAGTCATACAACAAGGGACTCTCTCCTTTTATTTGGTAGAACAGGAATTGTGCTCCATTTGTACAGGGCAATGGATGAATGGGGACGCAGTGTCTCACCCCACATTCTATATTTCTTATTTAATTTTTTTTTGTCCACATTTCCAGTTGTGGACTTTTTACCATACATTTTGGTAATTTTCAGCTGAATTTACAGAGGATCAGGAGCTGGCAGATCTTTTGGAATAAAATATTTGAGTAATAATAATAATAAAAAAAGAACCCTCAGCAATGCCATAAAGCCAAATAAGGGGATTGAAACATCTGAAAAACACACACACTCTCGTGAATATTAATGACGTGTTCGCTCGTCTCCATGATCGATACGTGAGCCAGACTGACAGCCGCATGCTAATTGAAGACGACATGTTTTTAAAAGAGATGAACACCCACAGATGAGAGAGGGAGAGAGATGGAGGACAGGATGACAGATCTGCGTGTTGATGCTTGGGTTATCGGTCCACACCCGTCAGACAGACCTCTCTGACCATCAGTGGGGGAAAGAAATGGCGCCCGAGTGGCTCGCTTTGTAACAACTGACAGGAAATATTACGGAGATAAAATTACAAGGCTGCCACTGTGACTGTGTGACATTGTGAGCTTGAGGACATCGTGAAGGTTCGGGTCTGAAAAAAATGGCCGCTGTTTCTGCAGATTGAATCTATTCATAGCTGAACTGATTAGCAGCGAGGTTTCCATTATGCTTCTAAATAAAGAGATGTAACAGCCTTTTCTTATTATCAGACAAAACTCCTTTCAGTGACTTGAATTCAAGATGGCTGCCATTTGCTCAATCACAATTATTTTATAATTAGGCACACATCAGTCCATTTAGCTTCAAATAAGATACAATTACACTGAAAGCTATTCATCATCATTTAGCACACAAAAAAAGATAAAATTGTCATAATTGAAGTGTAATTTCTTTTAGTAGAGGATCCAAAATGGCCAACATTTTATCATTTCTACAATCCAAATGATTAGGTGATAAGGGTCACATTTCTAACCAAAAATTAAATTTTTCTTGTCCTAATTCTTTCTTTAAAAACCACCCTCTTTTCCTTCATTTATTCTTTCTTTGGACAACATTCACATTAGAAATACTAATACTAGAAGAAGCGAGGTTAGTGAGGGAATGACTATTTATTGTTGCAATAACGTAACTTTAAAACGATAAAATGTACAATGTTTGCTAATAAATAACATATTAATGGAAAGACTACAGTGTTCGAAAAGAAATGAAACACTTGCGGTTCTTTTATTTATGCTAAAAGCTAGGCATGCTAAGCTAGTTTTGCTAATTTGGTAGAATTTTACTTTGAAATACTGGTAATTGACCAAATATTGAGCGATTGAAAATGGCTGCTTTGTCCGAGATTCCAGTTAATCCAATCAAGATTATGTGATTAAAGTCAAATGAACAGTTGTGAAAAGCTTTTCTATTTAGCATTTAGCTTCTACTTATTGTGCTGCTCACATCTGAGTAAATAACATACAGATTTATTGTACTCATAATAAGCCATGCTAATTTAGAAGGCTTGTTCGAGATACTTTTGAAATGTAGGTAATTAGGCCTTTTTTTGTTGTCCTGATTTGGTTTAATGTTCTCCTGCTTGTCTGAAAAGACAAAACTCCTTCCTTCACAGTAAGCCCCTTTCTCCCAGCACTTAATTGAAGCCGTAATTAACAATCCTCTCAACTCTGATACTTTGATTCTAGCCTTGTTAACGAACAGAGCCTGTTCCTAAATTAGCGCACTACCAAGACGCGGGCTTGCGGGAGTCCTGCGGGATGCAAGTGGCTGCGTTCTGCGCTAATGAATCCAGCGGGTTTTAATGAGCCGAGATTAGCTTTGATTCTTAAGGGGCCGGCGGTGAAGTCAGCATTCGTCATGCCGAACAAAGCGCCATTCAGGCGTGTGCTAATGACAAAGGGTCACCCGGACATCGCGAGGCTACAGTTTGCTTTGCATTTATATTAGCGTCTCGTGGGAAAGGAAACGACTTGTTTATGCACTAATTTAACATTCATTTTGTCCTTTTGTCCAGCTGCTGTACACCGAGCCTGACGTGGACGTCCTTACGCTCTTATTTTTGTCCTTCCAAACCACAAACCCAAACTGAGCAGTGTATCACAATATCCCAAATCCCATATCTACTAAACAAGTATTCTTTTTCCTCCCTCTCTGTCTCTCTCTCTCTGTCTGTCTTTTTCTTTCTCTGTTCCACTGAGACCTGAACTTTGGGTTTTTCTGTTTTTATAAACTTGTACTGAAATTTTAAACAGTTTCCGATTATAGCGCGCAACTTTTCCATGAATACACACTGATGCAATGTTGAATGATGTCATAATGGATGTTGCAGAAGCCGACCAATCAGCATCTTTGATTCAGCGCACACCCAAGGGAAAGCTACACTTTTACAAGACACATTTACTATAAACACACGCTCTTTCTTTTCTGTTTATTTTTCCTCCCATTTTCCACCATTCCCTTGCATCCATTCTTCATTCTTTCTTTCTTTGGACACGACGCATATTATTATTACACACTTTTATTCCATGCTTTTATTCCTCCATTCTTTCTCCTTTTTATCCTTTGAATTGTTCTTCTTTTTGTTTTTTAATGCTGTTTAATCATTTAAATATTCTTTCTTCAAGTGCATCTATTTTCTTTAATTCCTCCATTTCTTCTTTCTTTCTTTTTCAATCCATCCACTTCTTTTCACTTCTCCTTCACCCTTCTTTTTCACCCATTCCTGCATTCCTGGACAGTCCAGTTCTGGATGCAGAGCTGTGAATGGCCTAATCGATGGATGACTGACAGCTGCACTGACATTAATGCAAAACATCCTGCCTGCCTGTGTGTGTGTGTGTGAGAGAGAGAGAGAGAGAGAGAGAGAGAGAGAGAGAGAGAGAGAGAGAATATGTGGGTTTCCATTAACCTGCTTAATTCGCAATTTGAAATTGCACACTAAAAAAAAAAACTCGCAAAACTATTTATATGCTTACATGAGGTGGTTTTTCAGACGATTGGACAATGCAATATTTCACCAAATTGAAATGGAAACAGTTTTTTGCATTTGAGTCACGTGACATGACCCGAAGAGACAGTGGATGCAACTGAAATCACCATGCCAACACTTATCAGATCTGTCTAATGTTTAATAGGAATGGCTATCAGAGAAGGAGAAAACTCCACGCGTCCCTGACATGACGTCACGGTCAAAACACAGACCATTCGCAAGTTGTGATTTGTTAACATTTTTAAAAAAAATCACTTGTTTGTAACGAAAATACGTCTAGTAAGAGAGAGTGTAAAAAAAAAAAAACCTGACTTACACCTATATTCATACCATAAAGGTTAACCAGTTTACTATAATGCTAGTTTGCACGTAGCCTGTTTACTGTAATGTTAATCTTTGTTTGATTTGGTTAATTATAATGCTAGTTTGTATTTAGCCTATTTGCTAATGCTAGTTCATTTTTAGCCTCTTTGCTATAATGCTAGTTCATGTTTTAGCCTGCTAGTTTCAGTTAGGCTATTTAATGTCATGCTAGTTTGTATTAAGCCTGTTTTCTGTAATGCTAGTTCATTTTTAGCCTGTTTACTATAATGCTAGTTTGTAGTAAGCCTGTTTACCATAATGCTAGTTTGTATTAAGCCTGATTTCTGTAATGCTAGTTCATTTTTAGCCTGTTTACTATAATGCTAGTTTGTATTAAGCCTGATTACTGTAATGCTAGTTCATTTTTAGCCTGTTTATTATAATGATAGTTTGTATTAAGCCTGTTTACTATAATGCTGGTTCATGTTTTGGTCTTCTAGTTTCAGTTAGCCTTTTCACTATGATGCTAGTCTGTGTGTAGCTAGTTTGCTGTATTAGCATGTTTGCAGTTAGACTGTTTACTAAAAGGCTTGCTCATGATTAGCCTGGTTAGTGGTGCATTAGCTAAAAAAGGCAACACAGGAGCCACTAAATCTCTCCGAATTATGTGATATGGATTGAAGGCAGAATTACCAAACACTGACTGATGTTCCTGTAAAAAAACAAACAAACAAAAAAAAACAAAACAAAAAAAACCCCCAATATAATTAGTGAAATTAATTGATCAGAAAACATCATTAGTGTGTAATTTAGCGGGAGGAATGTCTGGAGGATGAGTGTGAGCAGTGAATGGTGTATAAACACACAGAATGATTTTTACAGTGAGAAATCTGGTGTTCTGCCGTGTGTGTGTGTGTGTGTGTGTGTGTGTCTGCATCTCACAATGAGCAGAACATGGCATTATTAGCCATTAGCGCTGAGTTAGCCGTTGCCTAATTAAACGCTGCTCTTGACGACTCACTCTGTGATTCATGCTGTCCTGACCACATCCACTCCTTAATAACACATAATACGTCTGTGCTGAGGTCAGTGTGAAGTGTTTATCATACACAGACTCCATTCATACGTGAACTTTCAGTTCTTTATAAACCGAATCCAGCTGAAGCAGTTTCAGATTAAAGGGTGAAACTTTCTTTCTCATTAAAACACAATGACGCAATGTCGGACAAGTTCAATGCCACCTGACGGCTGATGATGTCATAACGGCCGTTACAGCAGCCGACCAATCAGTTCAGCCCGCTTTACAATCCTAACACACACTCATTATTTGCACCTTTCTTAATAATGGTGTTTTTTCATTCATTTTTTGCTTTTGTTTCATTCATTTCATTGTTTCGTTCTCTATCCTTTACTTTATCTTCGTTTGTCTTTATTCATACATTATTCATACTCCATTTTTTCTCTCTTTCTTTTTTAAATATATTCATTCTTTGGTCCTTTTGACTGATGTTTGTTTGTTTCTTTCTTTCTACCTATATTTTTTTAGGAGTGTTAGGCCCGGATGTACACATATAATGCAAAATAACACCTAATATTGCAAGAAAATGTATATTTCTCTCTGCTTCAATTGAATTTGCTGGCCTCTTTTCTTTCATTCCTTCCTTTTTTTCTTATTCTACCATCTTGCCTCTCTCCTATTCAATTCTTTCATATTTTCACTCTTTCATCATCTGTCATATTCTATTTTTGAGTTATTTTTGACCAATCCACTATTCTTTCTTTCTTTCTTGGTCTTTATTTTTCCATATCCATATTTTCTTTCTGTCTGTTTCTGCTTTTCATTTTCTTTCTTTCTTTCTTACACCTAATAAAGTAAAAGCACACATTTCCCTCCTCTAATTTCCTTTTTCCTTGCTTTTCATACGTTCTACCTTCCCTTCTTTCCTACTTTCTTTTGACAATATGCATCATAATTACGTTTTTTTTACCTATTCATCAATCTTGCCTCCATCTTTCCAATACTTTCATATTTCCACCATTCTTCATAATTCTTTTATTTATTTTCCCCTTTTCATCCATCCACTATTTTCTTTCTTTCCTTTCATTTGGAGTTTTAAGCCCAGCTGTCCTTATGTGATAAGTTGGAGCCCAAACTAACACCTGGTGTGTCTATAGCACGCATCTGAAGTGAAGGAAGAATTGAGCAATAAAGTTAAAATGAAACATGGAGGATGAAGATGAATCGAAAGGGCCTTAAATAAATAAAATGGCAGTGGAGACTCTACAGACTGATATGTGAGGATTATCTGTCAGCTGGAGCTGGAGAGAGACAGATAGACATACAGAGAGAGGGAGAGCGACAGACAGACCGACAGACAGACCGGGAAACAGACAGAGAATGATGCGATGGAGGTGAAGTCTCCACTGAGATAGTCCTCTATCGCTTCACTCACTTTAGCTCACATCATTCCATCACAACAAAACTTAATAATTCATCACTGCTTCCAGGAAGTACACTGTGTGTGTGTGTGTGTGTGTGTATGTGAATGACCTGAGCTTCAGGTTTCAATAAAAAAAGGCAATTTCTTCATCATTGTTTAGGGCAAACAGAATCACAACCAACTGCTGACATGCTAACTTACTGTGTGCGTTATCACTATTTAAATAGTTGCTATGGTGACAGTAGGCACCGTTCGGTCATGAGCTTTACCTTGTGAGATGTTGAGAATTTTAGCTTTTCGACATGATGTTCAAAAGCAAAAGACTTTTTAAGGAACAAAGAAACATTTTCCTGTGTACTGTGTGCATTTTTGTTCCAGTAACCCAGAACCTTTACCTGGAACTAGTTTCCAGGAACTTAGGAACAGTATCAGGAACCCGAAATCCTTTTTAGAATCCCAGAATTCATTTTGGGAACTTACAAGCTACAAACTGTTTTTCAGGAACTTTGGAACATTTTTCAGGAATCCGACAACTTTTTAACTTTAAAAGTTTAACAACTTTTTGGAAAACCACAAGCTATAAACCTTTCTGAGAACTTTTGGAACTTTTGTCAGGAACCTGTTCAGTAACTTAAGCCTTACATTCTCATGATGTTAGCTTTGGAACCCGCAATGTTTTCTCAGGAACTGGAGCTGTATTTTCCAGAAAGCCAAACAGTTTTGGGACTTTTTCAGCAACTCCAAAAATGAAAGGCAGTAACTTTTCTTTTATGGACTGAAAAGCTTCTTCAGCAACCCAAGAACTTTCTCAGGAGCTTGATGTTCCGAAACCTTAGAAACGATCTTTTTCCAAATCCAACAGGTGTTTTTTCCCCCAGGAACTCAGAAACATGTGTAGTAATTTCCAAACTTTCAGCTATTGCATTTCAAAAAAGTACATATTTGGCAATCTTGCCTAAAACCCCAGCTTGATGCTGCAGCTGAAACCTGAGGTTATGAAATTGTTTGTGCTGAAGTCCATCCTACAGATAGAAGGGCATTTTAATTGAAATTAACTGACAGAGACTGTCACATTCTGAGGAAATGTGCTCGTGAAATTGAACACAGATGGCTGCAAAGTGAAGCTTCGGCCAAACAATGTCCCCCTAGCCCCAAATGAAGTCCATCAGCCAAGACGTGTGTAGTGTCTAGAGCTTATTTCTTGAGTTGATCACTGGAGCTGTGAGGCAAATATATCTAGCAACAGTTAATTCCGAGTTTAATCACTAAACTTTGAGTGGGAGAGAGAGTGGGTGTGGTCAGACTAATGGTAGGGCTGATTGTGGGTGGGGTTGCAATAAGGGTGTGGTTAGAGGTGGATAGTGGTTAGGTGTGGTTAGGGTGTGGTTAGATTGAGGGTGTGGTTAGATTGAGGGTGAGGTTAGATTGAGGATGGGATTAGATTGAGGGTGAGGTTAGACTGAGGATGGGGTTAGATTGAGGGTGTGGTTAGATTGAGGATGGGGTTAGATTGAGGGTGTGGTTAGATTGAGGATGGGGTTAGATTGAGGGTGTGGTTAGATTGAGGGTGTGGTTAGATTGAGGGTGTGGTTAGATTGAGGATGGGGTTAGATTGAGTGTGTGGTTAGATTGAGGGCGAGGTTAGATTGAGGGTGTGGTTAGATTGAGGATGGGGCTGGATTGAGGGTGAGGTTAGAAAAGGGGGTTTGGTTAAGTTAAGGGTGTGGTTTGAGTGTGGGGTGGCTTGATTAAGGATAGAATTAGAGTGAGGGTGTGGTTCGATTAAAATTATTGTGAGAAAGGAAGTTAATCGTGGGGTTAGAATGAGGATGTGCTTAGAGAGAGGGGTGTGGTTTGATTAAGGGTGTGGTTAGAGAGAGGGTTGGAGTTTCCACACAACACCTTTATTTAGAACATTCTAATCCCATATTCCTCCCTTGCTCTCACGGCAGAAAGGACTGAATTGGCATCTGAGCTAACAGGCTAACATGGCTAACAATACACGGAAACTGGTAGCCGCCAACTTGACCTTCACTTTCCACTTCTGACCTGCACCTTCAACAGGAGTGCAGAGTGAGATCTGAACACACACTTGTATGACTAGTAGGATTGTGATGTGAACAGTCCTGTGATTCAGCACTACTCCCACACACACACACACACACCATATTAAGAATGTGTGAGACTCATCTTATAGAATCAAAGGCATGCCTAATGTGCTAGCAAAGGCCACCGTTATCTAATGCACAGATGACCAGACGAAAGTGGGTCATGTGAGCAGTGGGGTTAATTCTATACAGACACTTCAACAGATATATATACGTGCGTGTGTGTGTCAGCAGCAGAACAGAGCTGTAAAGAGCTTTAGAGTGACAAAAGCGTGAGTCAGAGTTAATACCTCAAGGCAGCTGAACTGGAACACACACACACACACACACACACACACACACACACACTTCTTCGTTATAATACACTGATGGAATGATGTGAAATTTGAATCTTAACTGCCAGCTGATGATGTCACAGCGACAGTTACATCAGCTAACTAGCCAGAAGCTTTGCTTCAACTCACACTCATTAAAATACTTACACACTTTCTCTCGATTTGTTCATCCCTTCATTTTTCATCTGTTTGTTTTGCTTTCTCAGAGACTCTAGAGTTTTTTCCGCGTCCTTGTATCTCCCGTCTTGTGTTGTTGTACAGCCTGTAACACTGGTGTAAACGCGATTGTCGTGTTGCTTGTTGACCCCGCACTCGTCCCCGTCACCTCCGTCATATAAAGCACTTACGTAAAAGTCCTAAACATGTAGTGACACTCGACAGCATTCTTGTGTTGAAGTGGGGGTGCGGTCGGAGAGAGGCGTCCTCACCAACCCAGAGTGCTCTCCTCTCGAAGCTCGCTCAGACAATTAACTCGCACACACTCACAGTGCCGGGAAGCTTAGTGCCACTTAACATGCACGCACTTTCAGGCTTTCATATGGTAAAACGAGGGGCTTTTTAAAAAATATATTCATATCATCGAAAATGATTTCGCACCTTTGCACATACGAAATCGTAACGTTCTGAAGGGCTCCTAGAGAAAAGAGGCATTTGGTGACTTCCGCGAAAGACTGCATAACAGCCACGTCATTAAAGTGCACTTACAGCGTGTATGGGTGTGTAGGGCGAACGAATACTCTTAAAAGATTACATTTGCAGGAAATCCAGACATTTTGCTCATTTTATCCTCCATTTGCCCTCTTGCACCATCTGTACCTACACTCATACTGTATACCCCCTCACACCATCAAATTATCTATACCTGTACTCTATATCCATACCTTCTCACACTGCACCCATATTCATTTACCCCACACTGTGACTACACTTGTTTACCTTCTCGCACCATCAGATCGATTTAACCTCCACTTGCTTATCCCCTTACACAATCTATACCTACAAGCGTTTACTCTCTTACTCTCCAATTACCTGCGCCTACATCTGTTTACCCTCTTACGCAATCTACGCTCTGGCTACCCACGCTCCGCTAGCGTCTCACACCATCTGATCATCTGTATCTCTATTTGTTACCTTCTCGCACCTGTTATTTGTCCTCTTGCATCATTGGATCATTTGTATCTACGCTCATAAGTCCCTTCGCACCACCGGATGAGCTGTGCCTACATTTGTCTACCCACTCACACCATCGGATCAACCGTACCCACACCTGTTTACCCTACCACACCATCGGATCATTTGTACCTACACTTGTTTACCTTTTACGCCATCCAACCATCTGCGCTTACATCCACTTATAAATGTTGGGACAGGTCGTCCGATGGTGTGCGATATGTACCAGCATTTGTTTACCTGCTCACGCCGTCAGATCGTACGTTCCTACAAACCTTCCCCATCAGATCATCGTCACTTGTTTACACGCGCACACTATCTGTACCTACGTTCGTTTCCCTCACGCTATCAAAGAACATCCGGACTTATCGTCGGTATCTCTTCGTTCGGATGTATCAGGTATAAAATCGGGCTGAGCGTTTTGTAGTTTATACCCGACTTTAGTGAGCGAATCTGTGGTTTGTGTGAGAAAAGATGGAGTTCATGTGTTCATCCTTCCTTCATCCGCAGAGCGAGGAATCCATCATTGATGCCGCTCTGGCTGAGAGAGCACAAACCGCCCGATCGATACTCACCTGCCGAGCTGAAGGGCTTTCCGAGGATTAGATGTCAAACCTGCTGGGCCTATCACTATGATAAACTCTGTGTGCATGCATTCACATGCGTGTGTGTGTGTGTGTGTTTCAGGCAATGAGACAGAGCGATGATTCCTCTAGCAATCCGATTTGCTTTAGGCATCTTCTGATAATCAGGTATGAATTTGGGAAGATGAACAATATGGTTGTAATAAATACTTCAAAATATTAATCCCATAGGGAGGATGTTTGTGTTCTGCTTTTAAGGGTCGCTATTTTAGACATATTTGAAGCAGTATGCATTCTTCTTGGAGAAGGAACCTCCTTCTGGATGAAATGATTATGGGTTTTAGTCAACAACAGGTTAGAATAAGGGGTATGGTTTGAACCGAGAGCAGATTTTGAATGAACAGTGGGGTTTGATTGTGGGTGGGGTTTCAGGATGATGGACAGGGCTAGAGTAAGACCCAGAGTGTAAGGGTTGGCTTGAACTATGGGATGGAAACGGTGGAAGGGGTGGGGCTAGTGTAGTGGGTGGAGCTAGATTGGTAATGAAGGGCGGGGTTAGAGTGGGGTCTCAACCAGGAAGTCCCTTGGTGATGCAGGGGCAGATTGGATCCAGTCGAATGCTAGCCTAAAACATCCTTCTAAAGCTATGGCCATCAAGTCCCTTCCATGTTTTGTTTTGTTTAAAACTGCATATCATCCACAATAAAACTTAATAATAAGATCTGCACAGTTGTATGCGTTAGAGCCATGGATGCTTTAGACGAGCCATCTCCTCCCATTAGCAGGATGTTTTAGGCTAGCGCTCAACCGGATCGAGTCCGCCAACGCCTCACCGCACCATTAACACTTGTCATTTCTAATTTCGCAGGATTTTAATCAAACCCGTCCTCTGCAGTGTTAGCACATCCCCCGTCTGAGATTTTCGTTTGTATCCCCATGCTAACTGCTAACACAAAGCGCACTATAGAATCTGAAAGGAATCTGTGCACGTCACACTTCGCAGCCTCAGGTCGAGGCTGTCACTGGAATTAGGGCATCCTTATCGCTCTCTTTCTCTCTCTCACACACACACACACAAAAACATGTATACACACATACACACACAAACACACCGCTGCGGGATTATCACTTAGGTGTGTAAGCAGGTCTGACATTAAGTTAAAGTACTCAGAGGCCCACAAACGAACACGCTGCACAAAGACTGGATGTGATATCAGGAAAAGCTAGGCACACACACACACACACACACACACACACACACACACACAGCTATTATGTTCCCATTCAGTGACTTCTCCAGTTCTGCTCTTCTTACTCCCTCTAGGAAGATGGGCGGAGCCAGGATGACGGGGGAAACAGGAAGATGGGCGGAGCCAGGATGATGGGGGAAACAGGAATATGGGCGGAGCCAGGATGACGGGGGAAACAGGAAGATGGGCGGAGCCAGGATGACGGGGAAACAGGAAGATGGGCGGAGCCAGGATGACGGGGGAAACAGAAAGATGGGCGGAGCCAGGATGACGGGGAAACACGCAGATGGGCGGAGACAG
>JAQMYM010000010.1:12425278-12456486 GCA_030014255.1 Parauchenoglanis ngamensis
CACACACACACACACACACACACACACACACACACACACACACACACACACACACACACACACACACACATAGGGTTAAATCAGCACCTTGTTTTCATGACATGTAACACCTCCAGAGCGCAGGTGACTTATTATAATCAGAGTATGTGTCACTGAGGGAGAACTGAGGAGCCCCGAGGGGTCTGGGTGCGTGTGTGTGTGTGTGTGTGTGTGTGTGTGTGTGTGTGTGCGTTGGTCCTCAGTAGAGAATGCAGCAAATCCATAATTCTCTGAGAGAGGCAAAGAAATACATCCATAAACAAATAAATAATAATTATGTATATTTGATTCATCGTGCTGATTCAACTGATTCGTTTAAAAGACTGTGAAAAAAAAAGTGAATTAAGAGTGATATGGATAAAGATTTGATCTATATGATTCATATGGTTTATTAGGTACCAGATTAGTATATATAAAAGCCTGTCAAATCAGAGTCAACAAAGTCAATTGACTCACTTGACTCAGAGTCGTTCTGATTGAACAAGTTGGTCACAATACATATCAGTGAATCAGACATTCAAATTAGTTTGAAAGACTCAAATCAAATTATACAAATCTAATAAAACCTGGTTGTGTGTGTGAGAAACTATGTTCATTTTAATTCATTTGACTCCACACTAATTTATTCAAAAGAATGATTCAGAAAGAACAGACACTACTGAATCTGCCTGAAGCAATAAATCAGAGTGGTGAATCAAATGAATCAAGTGATTCAATCAATAATAAAAAAACACCATCAGCTACTAATAAAAATGGCTAATTTGCTGTCGTGTATTTTATTTTTATCTCCTAGTCACCTATATTAGCCCGGATATTCTCTGCTTAGACACACAGGTGATCTGGTTTATATACACTTTGCTATGCAAAATCATTCAACGTAGGTTTTGCTAATTTTGCAGTTTTCTTATTAAATCACTGAGCACTGTATTAAGAACACCTTTAACCATTCATGCAATTACCTAGTTAGCCAATAGTGTGGCAGCAGTGCGATGCATATAATCATGCAGATATGGACCAGTAGCTTCGGATAATGTTTACATCAACCATCATATTGTAGAAAAAGTATGATCTCAGTGACTTTTCCACCATGGCATGACTGTTGGTGGCAGACAGGCTGGTATGAGTATTTCTATAACTGTTGATCTCCTGGGGTTTTCACACAGAACAGTCTCTGGAGTTTACTCAGAATGATGCAATAAAGAAAGAAAAAAAAGCATCCAGCGAGCAGCAGTCCTGCAGACAGAAACACCTTGTTGATGAGAGAGGTCAACGGAGAACGGCCAGACTGGTTTGAGCTGACAGAAAGGCTACTGTAATTAAAATATCCACTCTGTACAATTGTGGTGAGCAGAACAAGCGTCGCATTAACATCATTATACAGAGCAACTTACATAGATCTTTGTGAGGATTAAGGGCCTTGCTATAGGCCCCGCAGTGTTGGCATGACAGTGCTAGAATTTGAACTCATGACCTTCTGACCAACAGTCTAGCATCTTAACCACTGAACTACAACAGCTCCCTAGAATGCACAACACGTTGAACCTTGCGGCGGTTGGGCTACAACAGGAGAAGACCACGTTGAGTTACACTTCTGTAAGCCAAGAATAGAAACCTGAGGCTGCAGTGGGCGCAGGCTCAGCAAAACTGGACAGTTAAAGACTGGAAAAACTTAGGCTGGTCTGAAGAATTTCAGTTTCTGCTGAGGCACACAGATGTTAGGGTCAGACCAACAGCACGAATCCCTGGACCCGACCTGCCTTGTGTCAACAGTCCAGCCTGGTGGAGGTGGTGTAATGGTGTGAGGAATGTTTTCTTGGAACACCTTGGGGTCATTAATACCAATCCATGATTACTTGAATGCCACATCCTTTTTGAGTATTGTTGCTGACATGTTCATCTCTTCATGGCCACAAATTAAACATCTTCTATTGGCTAGTTCCAGCATGATAACCCACCATTTCACAACGCAAAATCATCTCAAACTGGTTTCATGAACATGATAATGTTCTTCAGTGGCTTTCCCAGTCACCAGATCAGAATACAGTAGAACAACTTTAGGATGTGGTAGAACAGAAAATACATGGCATGAAAGTGCACATGAAAAAATCTGCAGGAATTGTGTGATTCAATCATGTCAACAGGGACCAGAATCTCAAAGGAATGTTTTCAACATCTTGTGGAACCCATGCCATGCTAAATGCAAGACTTCTGTTTTTCTCTAGATGCCTTTTCTTTTCTCCTCTGTGCTCAGTCAGTATTTGTCCTGTTGGTATATTATCGATAGATAATTTTATAGAATTATCCTCATTCGTACATCTGGATGCTTTAAACAGATTGAAATTCACAAAGAAATACATAAATGAGCAACAGAAGTTCTGGAACCAAGATTAACCTTTACAAAACTGATGGAAAGGCCAAAATGTTGAAAAAGAAAGGACCTGCTCATGAACCAAAACATACGAGCTCATCAGTCAAGCACGGTGGAGGTAGAGTCATGGCTTTGGGTTGCATGGCTGCTTCTGGACCAGGCTCACTAATCTTTATTGATGATGGAACTCAGGATGGTAGCAGCAGAATGAATTGAGAGGTTTACAGAAACAGTCTGAGAAATCCAATCTAATTGGGAGGAATTGCATCTTGGAGCAAGACAATAACCAAAAACACACTACCAACACGACAAAGCATTTCATCAGGGGGGAAAATAAGAAGGTTTTAGATTGGCCAGGGATGTCACCAGACACACACAATGGAGGAGCATTTCACCTCCTGAAGAGACAGAACAAACACCAACTGAAAGAAGCTGTGCTACATGCCTGGAAGAGCATCGCAAAAGAACAAAGCAGTTTGGTGACGGCAGTGGGATGTTGACTTGGTGTAGTTATTGCTAGCAAGGGACATGATTAAGACTGCCTATTCCAATACTTTTGATCACCTAAAAAATTGGCTGGTCTGCCACCAAAGGTTCTAAGTTGTTTAGCTGTAAATATCAGGAAATGAAAGCTGAAATTTTGAAATATCATTTCATATTCATCTTTTGATCCCAAACCAAAATGTCTTCAGTGTATGTCAAAAACAAAAGAATCGGATTGGCCGTTCCAATACTTTCAGAGGGGGCTGCATATGTAGAGCTACTCAGTGGGGAGTGATAACTGGAAATGCTTATAAACACAGGCATACAATTTGATTATAATATCCCTCTTTATATATATAAAAAGTACAGTCCAAATGCACACACACACACACACACAAATCTGAACAGCAGTTTATTAAAAAATTCTTTAGTCTGTTATTGTTACTGCTGCTGCTATTGTGCTAGACAAGATAGGTGACATGAAAAATATCCACCTTTATACATGACATTTCCTACCAATCCTTCTATTTCCTGAGATGAGAGCGATCCAAAAATATTGATAATTCAAGTGAGTTGTACTTCATTTGATTCACTACCACAATTCACTGAAAAGCGTGGCATTTTTAAATGAATCGATTCACTTAGAAGAGTTGTTCCGATGGTTCACTGGTCAAACATGACTGAATCAGGCACTTAATCGGGTTCCACCTTAAAGTAAATGAATCAAATGACTCAAAATTTATTGAATCATAATAATTATTATTATTTGTCAGTAGTTCAATTGATTTACGCTGGTACGTTCAAAAGCTTAGAGGGTAAAGTGTTATCATTGGGTGCAATTATGCTTATATACAACAATCTATATGATTTTTAGTTCCTTTGATTCATCACTGAAAAGTGTGACTTTGTTAAATGAATCGATTCACTTGACTGATTTATAAGAGTCAGGCACAGTGATTCCCTAAATCAAATTACTTGTAAGTGAATCAGGGTGGCTAGTCGCTGCTGAGGTGGGTGGCTTGTTTAGAAGGCTTGTGTAATACGTTTTGCTGAATAATCTCTTCGTTTTCCCAGGGGGCCGCGCACAATTAACGCTCATTACACAGCAGTGCTAACACACACTGTGTGTGTGTGTTATTGTGGTGTGTGCACTCAGATCAGAGATGAGTTTAGTGTGTTGTGGGCGCTGCTTTGATCACTCTGGTGAACATTAATAAACCACTAAACAGCTAGCTCCGTGCGCTAATCACTCGTATGCTAATCATCTTTATGCGGATCTCTCGGATGCGTCTATTCCTGTCTGAGGAAGGTGCGTGCATGTTGTTTGTTTCGTCTCAGAAAACCCACCCACACACACGCACGGAAGGGAAGGAACAGTGGTATGTGAGGTTTGTGCAGATGCTAATAATGGAGCTATCACAGCTGCTGTGCACGCTGGGAAATTCGGTAGCTGTATAATAATGGAATTTCCAACCGATTATCAACATGACACGACCCGACTGACCACACACACACACACTCACACACACTGAGCACGAGAATAATGCACACCCACAGAGAGATCAGCACTTTCTAAAATACTCTATCCAACAACCATGCCATGTTTAACGTCACTGAGATCACATATTTGCCCCCATGCTAATGTTTGGTATGAAGCTTAGCACATGATTGGCTGATTAAATAATTGCGTGAATGAGCAAGGGTACAGGTGTTCCTAATAAAGTGTACAATATTATATACTAATTTGTCTAAAATAGGGACAGCTGTACTTTTGAAACAAGACAGCTGAATATCCAGCTGAAAGCCAATTATCGGTACACAATGCATGTTCTGACCTCGTGAACACTGCATTTCTACATCCAAGCTTTTAGTCAAATCTGCAAATTGTTTTTTTTTTAAAAAAAAAAAAAAAAAACTCGTGCGTACAGAGTAAAAATGGCATCCAGTGGGCGTTCGGAGATGCCTGTTAAAGTGAAGTGCACTTCTTCTCTCCGTGATAAAAGCAACTCTCTGCTGTCAGCAGCATTTGATCTCCTGAAAGGTAGAAAACCGTTGCGGTGTAAAATGTGACGTGTCCGTTAAGTCTCCGTGTTTGACAGCGTGCTGAATTTAAAACCTTATTTTCAAGACGTTATTTTAAACCAGTAAAAAGACATGATAAATAACAACACGATGAATACATTTTGTTTTTCCAAAAGAAAGGAGCACAAACAGCTTAAGAGTACTTTTATCTAGATTAGAACTGACTCATGCGTATGCTAAGAGGTATATGCTAATTAGAAAACGCCTGTTGACATCTGCTCCATGAGCTACTCTTGTTTATACATTGCACCAGTAGTACAGTCGATAATGTCAGCACGTGGCTAGTCGGCTTGCTAACCGCTAGCAGGCTAGCTTTAGCATTTTGCATCATTTTATAAAACAGAACTTTTCCCATAACAGCTACAATCTGTTTATTCCCAGTATTCACTGTTAGCTTAACTAGAATGTTTTATCTATTTCTCTGTCTCTCTTTGTTTTTCTCTCCATTCCTCCTTATTTCCTCACTCGTCCCATGTGCTTTGTCCTAACTTCTTCTCCTACCCTTTGACATTCATCCCTTCTCTGCCTTTATCTGCCCTCTCCCTGTCCCTCCTTTTACCTTTCACCCTTTCCACCTCATCCCTCACTTTCTTTTTTTAGCTCTCCCAGCGAGTCTTCTTCTCTCTCCCTTCATCTCTCCCTCTATTTTCAATCTCCTCTTTATTCATGTCTCTAATCACTCTTTAATTCCTCACCTTCACTCCTACCCTTTTATCTTCATCCCCATCTCTCCCTTTATCTGTGCTTTCTTCCTTCTACTTATTCCTTATTCCTGCCTTTCTTTATCTCACCTGACATCTGTCTCTCTCTTCATCCCTCGCTTCCTTCTTTGACCCTTCGCGGTCTGTCGTCTCATCCCACCTTCATCCCGCTTTATCTGTTTTCTCACCACATCCCTCCCTTTATCTGTCTTTCTCTTCATTCCTCTCTCCATTGCTTCTTCAGCTCTGTCTCTTTTCGTGTTCACTCCATCTCTCTTTCGGTGTCGTCATCTTGCCAGCCCTCCCTTCGTCTTTTTCGTCTTTCTTGACCCTCTCATCAGTGGTGTGTTGACAGAGTGCTGTGTGTTTGCGGAGGAACTGATGAACACAAATGTATATCTTTCAATCTCCCTCACACACACACACACACACACACACTGATCAAAGCTTTCTCTGAAGATCTCAACATTTTCTGACCTCTGCCTTCATTACATTTATTCTCACACACACACACACACACACACACACACACACACAGCTAGCTGTTATTTAAAAAGAGTGGCTTCATCTCAAATCCTTCTGAAGTAGCAGCAGGTATGATCTATTGTCCAGGCAGCTTAATGCTGACTAATGAGTTCGATTAGTTTCTTTACATCCTTTGATTTTGATGTACACGGTGATAAAGATGTTTTCTTTTAATTATGAATAAATGACTCCATTAGTGCTAGCATGAACAAAGATCACGGCACAACTCGTCCATCTGGACTACCTGGAATTTCACTGATTCTACACCATTCATATGACTTCGACTTCCTATGATGACTTCATTATCGCTGTGCTAAACCTTTGTGTAATTGTGGTGTTATCCTGACTATCCGTAATTTACCCACTTCAGCCCTATCTTAGCCATGATAGCACCCGTGCTATCTGCATTTCACTGTCACTGTCAGAATAAACTCGCTCCCATTTGGAATCAGTCTATCAGGAATCTCTGACTTAATCCTCTTCCACTGCAGCTTTAGCCATGTTGTCAGGAGCCAAGTGACCAAACTCCCTCCAACGGTGACTTGAAATGAGTGATGATACGGTCAGGAGCCTTTGAATAATCCCCCTACCCAGAGTGACTCAAGAAAAGTCACAGTTTTGTCAGGAATCTCCAAGTGAACCTCCGGCCACAGTGACTCAAAACAAAGTGATGAAGCTGTCGGGAATCTCCGACTAAACCCTCTCCCACTGTGTTTCAAGCGGATTGAAGGTGGTGTCAGGAATCCCAGACTAAACATTCTCCCACGGTGTTTCAGGCTGAGTGAAGTTGGTATCAGGAATCTCTGACTAAACCCTCTCAGACAGTGACTCAAGAAAAGTCCCAATGCTGTCAGAAGTCTCCAACAAAATCCCCTGCCACAATGACTGGAAACAAGTGGTCATGTTGTCAGGAATCTCTTACTAAACCCTCACGAACAGTTTTTCAAGCTGAGTGATGATGCTGTTGAGAATTGCTGACTAAACCCCCTCCCATAGTGACTCAAGGAAAGTGAAAGGTGAAGACTCTTGGTATTCTGCCGAACAAACCCTCTCCCACAGTGTTTCAAGCTGAGTGATGATGCTATCAGGGATCTCTGACTAAACCTCCTCTCATAGTGATTCAAGAAAACTCACAATACTGCCAGATATCGCCAACATAATCCGCTGCCAAGGTAACTGGAAACAAGTCAGGAAACTCTGACTACACCATCCCGGACAGTGTTTCAAGCTGAGTGATGATGACGTGGGGAATCACTGACTAAACCCCCTCCCGTTGTGAATCAAGAAAAGTGAAATGTGATGACTGTTGGTAATCTCTGACTAAACCCTCTGCCACAATGACTCTAGACACATGGTAATGCTGTCAGGAATCTTAACTAAATCCCCTCCTAATGTGACTCAAGGAAAGTGATGATGCTGTAGGGAATCTCCAACTAAAGCCTCTCCCACAGTGTTTCATGCTGAGTGATGATGTTGTGAGGAATCTCTGACTAAACCCCCTCCTTTGGTGACTTGAGGAAAATGATGACAGTTGCTGAAGCTGAGTCACAATCAGGAATATCTGATTAAAACCCTCTTCCACATCAGCTTCAGGCAAGTAATGATGTTACTGAGACCCAAATAACTAGACTCTGGTCCACAGTGAGTCAAGCAATATATGCTATATACGGAACCCCTGAATAAATCTCCCTCCCACAGTGACTCAAGAAAACTGATGATGCTGTCGGTAATCTCTGACTTAACCCTCTGCCACAGTGACTTGAGACGAGTGATAATGCCGTGGGGAATCTCAAATTATAGTGACAGCACTATCAGGAATCCTCGACTGAACCCCCTCTCAGAGTTGCTCAAGCAGAATGACTAAACCCTCTCCCAGTTGCTCGAGTTGTTCTGCCTGTATCA
Source organism: Parauchenoglanis ngamensis (assembly GCA_030014255.1). NCBI lineage: Eukaryota > Metazoa > Chordata > Actinopteri > Siluriformes > Auchenoglanididae > Parauchenoglanis > Parauchenoglanis ngamensis. The sequence continues at coordinate 12,433,379 of JAQMYM010000010.1, forward strand.
TACTACACCAACCTGCGTTTCTTGGCCCAGGGCAGTACACTGAAAACCTTCTGGCTATGTTTAATCTGCTACTGTTGTAATCATGTTACATTGCTACCTCTGCTCCAACTCCTTGCATGTTCCTAAGTTTATAATTAACGATGGCTATCCAATGCATTGCTAACCAGGAATATAAGAATTAACTGTCTATTTTTGGCCAAGCAACTCTGCACACTTCCACTCCAGTCAGATTTTCATTTCTTTCCTCGGAGCACTCTCACTCTCTCTCTTTCAGCTTATACTGACAAAGATTTTGGAATCTGTTTTTTCCTTTCGTTTTCACCTCCGGCTTATGTGTTTTTAATGGTCAGTTAATACAGTCACCCTGTCTGTGAAGCTGTAATATTTTTAGACTAGGTAATCATACCCTGAACATTTCAACACCCTAGCACCTAAACTGTAGAGTATCTCAGGCTAAACCCTTTACCGCCATGGTAAACGCCCCATGGTATCCTGACCCCGTCAGGAATCTCTGAATAAACCTGAGGCAGCTCGTGCCAAGTGAAGAAATCCCAAACCAATCCTCCTTTCACTTAGCAAACTATTTCGTTTATCAGTGTGTACACCAGACATGCTAAACTAACGTCACATAATGTACACTATATGGCCAAACGTACGTGGACACTAGACTATTGAAGATCCCCTTCCAAATCCATGGGCATTAATATCGAGTTGTTTGCTGCTGTAACAGCCTCTGCTCTTCTGAGAAGGTTCTCCACTAGATTTTGAAACATGGCTGTGGGGATCTATGCCTTTTCTGCCACAAAAGCACAGAGGAGTTAGGCAATGATGTCCAGCAATAAGGCCTGGCATGAAGTTGGTGTTCCAATTCATCTTTAAGGTGTTCAGAGGGGTTGAGTTCAGCCCACTTAAGTTCTTCAACCTCTTGATCTTCTAAACCATGTCCTTACGGACTTCAGTTTATGAACAGGGAACATGTTTATGCCCCTTAGTTCCTGTTAAAGGAAATTTTAATCAATCATCTGCTTCCAACTCAAAACTTTGGAGAAGCTAGCTAAGTGACTCTAAGCAAACTATTTCTGTGTGATTGTGTGTGTTGGCAGTAATAGTTTCTGATGACCGACTGGCATCTGAAAGTGGGAAAGCGTGAGAAGCAACACACACACACACACACACACACACACACACACACACAGTCAGTGTGAATCACACTGACAGTTAAAGATTGATCCACACCACAAGCACAGTGTGAACAGAGATAGTTTGTGTGTTGGATGCACTCTCTCATGAAGAATAAAAACACAGTTTATTGCTCTTTTTCATCTGGCAAATGGCCTAAATAAATCCAAGGGTGCCAATACATCAACCTTAGATACAAGTATAGAGAATCCAAAGTTTGCAAAGTTAAAATACAACAAAAATATGAGTCATGCGATACGAGTCACAACACACGCACACACGCACATATTGCCCTGAGTATCACTTCCAACATGCTGTTTGTTTCAGTTCTCACTCTGTGTCTGTTCTCCAAACTGCCATTCTTTGATATTTCACACCAAATCTGTTTGTTAATAATATAATAACAGCTCTCGTCATTTCTGCAGTGCTTCAGCAAAACTGTGACTAAATCCAGTCACGCTAAATAAAGCTCACTGAGACACCAACACAAAGAGAAGATGCTCCGGATGAGAAAAGGGGAGTATAAATATGATTTTTGTTTATATTAATACAATATTATGTAAATAAATAAATAAATACGTGGATAAGAATTATATATGAATGTGTATGTGTGCACAGCTGCTTTGATGTACATGGTTTGGCTCGCAAAATTAAATAATTCAACAATAATTCAATGTGTGCTTACGTGCAGCAATAATCGGATGGATGATGGTCACCTCGCCGCTGGCTTTTTCATAACACAGATTAAAATGCGCTTCTTTTTGGCACAGCCTGCTTCCTTTCCTTGCAGCCACCTTCTCTTTCGGCTTACGGCTGTGTTTACGTGCAGCCTAATAATCCGTTAATAATCTAACCGAGAGCTGAATCGGGATCATGTATACATTTCAGTCAGAACAGAGTGATCATTATTTTAATCTGGGATTTTAGTCATATCAGAATCTAAAGATTACATCATGATTTATCTTTCACAAATTGAGCTGCAGAAATAACCAGCGCTAATATGTTATGTATTCTGTCAGATGTGAAACAACGGTAAAGATTGCGTAATGTCCTGAGTATGAAGACTCTCCCATTAAAAGCGAATCAAAAACAGCTATCTAAAACACAGAACACTAAAATATAGATGGCGTTTTACAAGACGTGCTCTCGCTAGTCACTTTATTATGAATACTGTATTAACACTGCCTTCATTTTAATGGCACGGAGTTCACACGGTCTTGGAAACTTTTGAGATTCACATGACTGTCGTCACCCATTCTAGCACAAAAGAAAACATTCCCCACACCATCACACCACCCCCACCAGCCTGTACTGTTGACACATGACTGTTTGAATTCATGCTGCAGAATTCTGAGTCTGATGTGGAGTTCGGCTCTTGTAGGCCGTCCACCCTGAGGTCATGTTGTGCATTCTGAGGTGCTTTTAAACTCACCATGGGTGTAAACAGTGAGTGGTTCTTTCACTTGACTTGACTTATATGACCAATTCTCATCAACAGGGCTTTTCCACCCACACTTCCACTGCCACTAGCTGGATATTTTATTTTTTTCTGCACCACAAATTTATATCACAGTATAGCTTAATCGTAAAAGATCATTGTGTAATGTGATGTCCTTTCAGTTTTTACATCGATCTGAAAATAGGTTAAAAGATCGCTCCACAGTAGCTGAAATCATATTTGATGAGTCGACAGTTCCTTGTTGCTTCCGTTAGCTGTAGAGTTGTAACAGGTTACCTGCTATACGTCCTATTGTACACGCTTTCTTTTAGGTGATATCAAGAAGAAAATGAGATTTTTGCCATTATGCAAATGAAATGCAGCCACATTTCCATTCCTTCTGAATTGTTCACACTGATGTACACTAATAAAGTATGTACAGTACGGTCACTGGGACATCTCCAAACTTTATGCTGCTTAATCGGGACAAAACTGAAATACTTGATCGTATTTGACTGATGAAAAATGAGGCCCTACTGCTTTATTTCTTAGATTCGATTTTAAATCCTGAACTACCTTAGCTCTCATTTACATAATGTCACTAAAGGTTGCGTTTTAGCATTTACGAAACAGTTGCCAAGTCGGCCTTGGCTACGCATTTGTATCTTCCACGTTAGATCTTCTATAAGCTCTAAATTCCCTTTTGGCACCTGCGTATCTCGTTGAAGGTCTTTCTGTTTCCCAAACCACCACACAAAACCTGTTAATGCTGTCCTTTTTAGAAACATCTTACTTTACAGACTAAAAGTTTTCATTTTTCTAAAGAGTGGAAGTAAAGTCTGCATTTTATTAAGTTGTCAAGGTCAGTTCAATTTAAAAATTGTCCTAAAAAGGATGTCCTTAATCTTTGTCAGGAAAAAAAAAACTATAACAAGTAACAAACAATTTAAAATAATAATAATAATAATAATAATAAACAATTAACACATTTACAAAATACAGATAACATACTGCATTCTATGTGCAGAATATATTATTATTATTATTATTATACAATACACAATATATAATACTACATACTACACTATAGTTAACTTCAAATAATGTATATTATTATTTCTTGTAGTATAGATTATATAGCTGTCAATCATCACGCTGCCTGCTACAGTCAGAAAAGGCATTCTTTAGAAACATGCTTTATGATGTCACCAAAATTATTTGATCATTTTCAATTTTGATTGTTTTCATTTAGTAAGTGTTACTTTGGCCGAATGAGTCATGAAGCGACTTGAATAACAGCTGTCACATCGTTAGCCGCGATAATGTAACCCATGATAAAACATCATGAGAATAACAGACAGACAGGCAGACAGACAGCATCTTCTCACAACACACACATGACTGTGTGATCAGCTTTCCTCTCCACGGGCAAACGCTCCAATGTGATTACTGCACTATACATAATGATACCGTGTGCGTTTGAGTGTGTGTGGGTACGCATGTGTGTGTTAACGCTAAACTCATGCCTGAAGGACTTAATGAATTCAACACAGCCTGCGTGAGAGTGGAGCCCCCTACTGACGTGTCTCACTCTCACCGCCTGTCTGTCTGCACAGAATTCACACACGTCGGCACAGAAAGCACGCCGCTGAGATCTGCTCCGTGGGAAACAAATTACCACATGATGCAGAAATTAAATGAGCAATGCAAAAATAATGCCCTGTACATAAAACATGGGAAGAAATAAGCAAGATAGGCAAGAATTAGTAGTGCATGAAATTAAGTAAAACAAACAAGCAAACAAACATGCAGGAATAAATTAGGTCAAAATAATCAAAGCAAAAAAAATATTTAAAATGGGGCAAAAAACTGAATACAAAACGAAAAAATCAAAAATAAAGAAATGCAAAATGCAACCAAAACAAATAAAACACAGGAATAAAAAATGCTAAATAAACAAAGCAACAACAAAAAAAATAAAAAGCATGAAAACATAAAAATACAAGACAAAACACTGAGAATATGAAAGAAGAGAAAAAAATCTAATATAAAAATACACTTTTTATTTTGAGGAAAAAGAATGGCATATATATAACAGAAAATAAGCACAACATAAAAAATGAAAATAAAAGTGGCAGCGGCACAAACATAAATAATGCAAAATATCAGCAAAGCGAAAAAAATAACTAAAAAAGGGAATAAAATACAGATAAAATCAATGCAAAAAATAAATGAACAAACAACGCATTTTTAAATGATGAAAAAATATAATTAAGCAACAACAACAAAAAAAAATCAATGAAACTAACATGAAAAAATACATAGAAAATACAACATATAAGCAAAGCATAAAATGCAATGTCAGGAAAATTCATTAATTAATAACAATCCTTTTAGAGGAAAATAAGCAACCAAAAATATTTAAATCAGGAAGAAGCAGTACAAAAAAACAAGCCACGAGGATAAACACATTTAGTAAGACATAGCAGACATCCTCCGACTTCAGAGCACTTGTTTGTATTTGTGTGCTTATCCACTTCCTCGAGTCCGCACATAGGTTTAAACTGTGCTTTAGAGTGGCTGTCTCGTTCACTCCAGCACCTTTACACCAGTCTCTACACCTGCTCTGAATCTTTACAGAGCAACTTCCTACTGTCAAACTGTCGGCTTTACCATGTTTAACGACGTTAAAATGATTTCTCATTCACGACATACTGAAAACTAGCATATTCTCATTTACTGTAAAGTACTATTATTGACTATAACTTGCAAATTAGTCTTGCTTTTCATCATTTACTGTAAGTTACTGTAAATTAGAATTTTATATCAGTATCTGCAAAAATTGTTTACTTTTATGCCAGTTGTATAATGTAAACTAGCATTTGTCTGTCTATTTACTGTAAAGTAGCATTCTTATTTTATTTTTCACTTTAAGTTGTCATGGATTTTTGGCAAATTAGAATTTGATGTCATGATTTACTGAAAATGATGTCATTATTTGCAATAACTTACAGTGAATAACGAAATAGAAGCAACTAGTTTACAGTTAAAGTACTATTATTTTCTCATCCTTTACTGCAAATTCATTTTTTCTATTATTATTTATTATAGATTAGCCATTATTTGCTAGACTTTTCATTTCTATGTCATTATTAACAGTAACAGGATCAATTTGCCATTGTTTAGTATAAAGTAGCATTTTTATTACATTATATTCATTATTTACTATAAGTTTTGTCATGGATTTTTGGCTAATTGGAATTTAATCCCATTATTTACTGAAATCTAGAAAATGATGTCATTATTTACAATAACTTACAGTGAATAATGAAGCAGCAACAATGGATTTACAGTAAACAATGACAAAGTAATAGTACTTTAGAGTTAAAATACTATTATTTTGTTATTATTTACAGTACATTTATTGTTGCTATTTCATTATTCACTGTAAGCTACTGTGAATTAGTAACATTTTGTCATTATCTTTTCATTTTTTTTATGTCATTATTAACGGTAAAATAGTATTATTTTTGCCATTGTTTAGAGTAAAGTAGCATTTTTATTTCATTATTCACTGCAAGTTGTGACGAATTTTTCGAATTTTATGTCGTTATTGACTAGAATGTTCCTTTTTAAGTCATTATTTACAGCAAACTAACATGTGATGTCCATGTTTACTGTAAATTAGCTTTATTTACTGCAGGTTAGCATGTCATTATTTATTAGAATTTTAATTTTAATATCCTTATTTACTGTGACTACAGTGGCATTATTTTGTCCTTGTCTGCTGCAATTCAGCATTTATATTTCATTATGAAATGTAAACCAGCATGTAATCACATTATATATTGTAAATTTGAATTTGTATGTCAGTACATAAATATGTAAATTAATATTCTAATGTCATTATGTACTGTAAATTAGCATTCCTATTTCATTGCTTACCGTAAAATAGTATTCTTTTGTCATACTTTCCATAAATTCACATTTTATTAGTTTTGCATGTTATTAGTTTCTGGAAATTTGAATTTGAATATTTGTGTCAGTATTTACTAAAAAGTTATAAGTAAGTATAGCGAATGCTAATTACTGTAAATGAGCAGTACCACATGTATGCTACAATTAATGTGCCACTTTACTGTAAGTTTGAAAATTCACCTTCTTGTGTCACTGTTTTCATGCAACTTAGCATTCTTATGTTATTTTACCATTCAATCACCATTTTTATGCCATTCATGTCACGGTACAATAAATGATCATTTCTATGTCATCATTTATTGTAAATTAACATTCTCATGTCTTTATTTTGTGCTGTATCTATTATCACAGCCAGCTCATTCCCTGAATCAGCCACTCTGTAACACGAGCTGCTTTTCCAGAAATAAAAAAAAAAAAAAAAAGAAAACTGGAAGCTTCAGTTCGGAACGTGAAGCTGAGTGTTTCCCTCGTTTACTTTCTATTAAAGGCCGAGCGCTCATGAGTAATTAATTTCGCTTCGGGGTGCTGTCACCAACACCCATCTTCATCTGAACGCACACACACACACACTCTAACACTAAATAAATAAATACCAATCCACTGCAGTCCACAAGCCATCAAACAGTTAAACTACATGAATAAAGATCCTGTGATTTAATGTACCGGAGTCAATAAGAAATCAATATCCAGAGTTAGCCAGTTAGCTAACCTTAGCTAATCTCATCAATATTGCAAATGATTTGGTGAGCGGCCTGAGCTTGAACTTCCTACACACACACACACACACACGTGTGTGCGTGCGTGTGTGTATTAGAAATTTTCTGTAAGCCCCCACACTGTACTCCTCCCCTCTTATCCTGTCCTCCACCAGTATGAGCCCTGATCCTGTTAAGTGATGACACTTTATAAACCTGACAGCCTGTTCGGGTTGAGTGAACGCACCTCAGCCTATGTTCAACAAACTGACAGTGTACTGTGTTTACTCCCTTTGTTCTACAGTCAATTTCACAATGATAAAATGACCTAAGCTAGGTGTTTATCACTGAGGAACACACACACATGCATACAAACACACACAGTGCCCAAGTTATAGCCAATTAAGGGGTCTTTTGCAATATATGCAATAACATTTTTGTTAATAAATTCACCAAAAAAAAAAAGAAAGTGCAGCAGAATCTGAACTCAGAGAACATTCAAGACCAGGTCTTACTTTCTAGCTATAATCCTGACTCCTGGGCGTTAGAAGAAGGTTATAACACATCTTATTCAGCCATAAACCCCCTACACCTTAAACCTTTCAATAGTGGTACTGGTACAGTGAGCAAAGACCAACATTGGCAAGAAATAACTCCTGAAGAAGAAATCTTGAGTTATCAAGGGAGACTGGTGAGGGCTTTTAGAGCCAAACCTGCACCTTAATCCAAATGTTTACACATTATTCGAAAGTGAAATTAAAGTACAGTTGGTTTGAAGAAATATGCCTCCTAAAAGTAACCCAAATCCATAAAGTGTATTAACTCTACCTTTCCACAGCGCTGCAGTATTTGGGATCCTGATTGGTTAGAAGCTGTTGCTTCATTTTCTTTAACTGTAGGTCTGAGACAGGTTTCTGATGTTAACGCACTCAATCGAATGCACCACCGTTTGCTCATTCACAGGGACTTCTCTGGCAGATGTTTCGAATAACACGTGCAATCCTTGAAATCGTGATATTTTCTGGTTGAAGTTGTTTATGCAACATTCATGGAAGGAGCCTCCAGTGTCTGTGCTTTGTGACTGTCAGAGATAAAGCTGTAACGTCCGTATTGACAGGTTTTCAGAACAGAAGGCTTTACGCGTCGTGGTTTCTCAGTAACATGTGCTGCATTTTTTTTTTTTTAATTATTAACTTCAAGAAAGAGAGAAAGGAATAAAGCGGAAGGAACAAGTGTTTATCGCTTATATGGCATAACTTGTTTCGTGGATATTCCCTAACATTGAATGTAACTGTATAAAAAATACAATCCATGTCATTTAGTTGATAAAAAATGTAAGCGATGGCAAATTGCCGTTGCATGATGAGGAATATAACACATGCATTTATTTTCAAATAAATAAATATGCACGTGGTATCGTTCGCTCCACTTCGTTACACCTTCATGGACTATTTTGCTAGAACGGCTGGACATCTTCTTCGCCCTAAACCCGAACTCCTGGTGTCTGAGAAGTGCCTGTATCCAGGTCTCATTTACTGTCATAAATGTAGAGAGGCAAAGTTTGAAAGAGTTAAACTGAGATCTAAACTTTAAAGCCTGACAAGGAGCTGCTAACCTTCCCGTTTAACCCTAAGCTCTACGCAGTAAGCTGGAGAAGAAGTTAACAGACAGATTTTCATCATATCCTATATTCTAATTCTGTCCCCTGGCTGGTTTTAAAGAGAGAGATAGAGAGGGAGACAGAGAGACAGATAAAATGACACACAGGCAGACAGACATGAGGATGGTCGCCAGACGCTCAAGCCAGCAGAGTTGGATTTGAGTTCTGGTATCTGTGCCCCATCCCTGTAACCCATCCACCCTGTAGCGTGCTCGAGAGCACTCTAACAGGTCCCTCAAACTCAGAATGAGACCAGACGCAGGGATTTACCTGCGGTCTGGTGCTGGTTAATCCTGATGGCAGTGAATCCTCTCTCCACGAGCGCCTGCTTGACATCCCTGCAGCTCCGCGAGCCTCCATCCTCACCATCCTCCTCATCCTCCACGCGCGCGCGCTCGGCTCCTCGTCCCCCCGAGCAGAGGCAGAGCGCCGCGGACAGAGCCAGCACACACACCTGCAGCCTCACCATGCTCACCAAGCCACTGAAACACCTTCCAAAAAAAAAAAGAAAAAAGAAAAGAAAAAGAAAAAAAAAAGAAACACTCCAAATCAAAGCCCAGTACCCCCCTTAGGTCCGTCCGCCTCGCGCTCTGATCAGACTTTCCTCCTCGCGCTCTTCATAGCGCGGCGCGTGCTAAAGCGGCAGCGCGCGCGCAAAAAAAGGCAAACAAAACCAGAAAAAATCCGCACCGACTCAATAACTTCTCCGCTGTACACCGAGCTGCTGCTGCGTGTGTGAGAGAGAGAGAGAAAGAGAGAGAGCGCGAGACAGAGACAGCACACACACACACACACTCACACACACACCGAGTTCGTGCGTCGAGAAAATCCCGGAGTGGAGTCGACGGAGCGCGTGAGCAGGATATTTTTATTTAGCCTACATGATGATTAATATGGTCTCAAGTACCAGATGGGAAAGTGCTGCTAGCCTAATGTGGAGTTAAATTAGTGCCAAAAGCGTTAAACAACAACGAGAAGACTATTCATATATATATATATAATAGATAGATAGATAGATAGACATGTAGGGGGCAACAGACAAAGGTTTCAACGTGCCTCATTCAGCCATGAGCTCTAAAATTAAATGCCTACCCCCTTATCGAGTCGCAATGAAGGTTTCAGCACGTCTCATTCTGCTACGGATCCTACCCCTACACCGTAAGTCCTTCAGTGGTGGTATTGAGGCTGCAGACCCCCTAAGCCATAATCCCTACACCATTATCGAGTTATATTGAAGCAGTAGATGAAGGTTTCAAGATGCCTCATTTAGCTGTAAACTCTAATCCCTATACCAGAGAACACTTAAATGGTGGTAGATGAATGAAGAATTCAGCACATCTCATTCAGCCATGAAGCCTAACCCCTAATCTCTTCACCCTTATTGAATGGCATTGGAGTAGTAGATGAAGGTTCCAGTACGTCTCTTTCATACATCAACCCAAACCCTTCCCCCTACACCCTCAGATGGTGGTACTGGAGCAGTAGATTAAGGTTGCTCATTCAGACAGAAACCCTAAACCACTACATCCTAAAGCTTTAAATGTTGGTCCTGAGGCAGTAGATGCAGTTGTAGTGCATGTCATTCATTATAAACCCTAATTTAAAGACAACTGCAGATCCACCAGGTACAAGGACAGAGGAACACCTGCAGATCATTAAGGTACAGAGATGGAGGGACACCAGCAGCTCTTCCTAGTGCAGAGACAGAGGGACAAATGAAGCTCCTCCAGGTGCAGAGACAGAAGGACACCTGATGATCCTCCAGGTACAGAACTGTAGGCATACCTGCATATCCTCCAGATGCAGAGGCAGAGGAACACCTGAAGCTTGTTCAGGTACAGAAACAGCAGGACACCTGCAGGTCCTCTAGGTACAGATCCAGAAAGACATCCAAAGGCCCTGCAGGTATGTCACCTGAAGCTCTTCCAAGCCCAGAGCTGGAGGGACACCTAAAGCTACTCCTGGTGAAGAGACAGAAAGACAGCTGCAGATCCTATAGGTACAGAGATGATGGCACACCTCCATCCAGGTGCACTTCCAGATACAGGGACAGTGGAGCACCTGCAGGTCTACCAGGTACAGATCCTGAGGGACATCTCAAGCTCCTCCAGGTACAGAAACAGTGAGACACCTGTACAGAGCCACCTGAAGATCTTCCAGGTAGAGAAATTAAGAGACACCTGCAGATGCTTGAGTTACAGAGACCGGGAGACATCTGCAAGTCCTCCAGGTAGAGAGATGGATGGACAGCTGCAGATCTTCCAGGTAGGGAGACGGAAGGATGTCTGAAGCTCCTCCAGGCTGAGATTTTGATTTCGTTCTAGAGACAGTGGAATTAATTCAGTGTCAGTTCCAGCATAGTGTGTGTGTGTGTGTGTGTGTGTGTGTGTGTGTGTGTTTCGATCTGAATCAGAGGTGTGAAATCATTAACCTGGAGAGCCATACACGCCTGCCGTCCTCCAAGATCAAAGCCTTGTGAATTTGGTGTAAAATGATCTCACTGGCCGGGAATCTCCTTCAGCCGAAGGGGAAGACATGCTCCACTTCCCCTGGATCAAACCTCACCACCTAATTAATACGCCGTTACAATAATTAACACAACCTTCATCATACTTTACACACCATCGGCCATACTTAACACAGAATATGTGGTAATTAATGCAGAGTAAATAACGCACCATTGTCTGTGGCTCATTCACACCAGGCAAACTACTACATTAAAACAACTCTTCATTAACACTTAGTGCTGCATTAACACTGTTAGCCTCATCAACAAAAAGCAGTGCATTGATGCGAAAAACACTGCATTAACACCAGATGCTGCATTAATTCCAGACACTGCATTAACAACAGTAGTTGCATTAACACTGGGGACTGAATTAACATTAGGCACCACATTATCATGGCGTACTGCATTAACATGATAATCTGCATTAACACCAAGTTCTGCATTAACACTAAGCTCTGAAGTGACTCTCAGCACTGCATTAACACCAGGAACTGCATTAACTCCGGGACCTGCATTGACATCAGACCCTGTTAACACCAGAAGCTGCATTAACACCAGGAATTGCATAAACATCAGAAGCTGTATTAATTCTGAGAGTTGCATTAACACCAGGCAGTGTATGATCAGGTACTACAGTATTAGGAGCTGCACTGAAGCCAGGTACTGCATTTATGTCAGGCGCTTCATTAACACGCAGAAACTGCATTAACACAGGAACCTACATTAATATCAGGAGCTGCATTAACACCAAGCACTACATTTATACAGAGTTATGCAGAGCTGCATTATACTAAGAGTTGCATTAACATCAAGCATTGCATCAGCACTAATGGCCACATTATTACCCTGAGCTGCATTAACACGGATTCCAACATTAATACAGATAGCTGCATTAACATTAATAACTCTATTAATGTCAGGGGCAACATTAACATTGAAAGCTGCATTAACACCCAGCACTGAATTATAACCTCTGAGCTGCATTAACATCTGGATCAGCATTAACACCGGACATTGTATTACTCCTGGTAGCTGCATTAATAACAAGCAGTACCTTATTCTAAGCCGTGTATTAACCCTGAAAACTGGGAACACACAAAGAAACCTGCATTAATACCAGACACAGCTTTAACAGCAAAAACGTAATTAACACCAGGCATGTCATTAACACACAAAAAGCTGTATTAACATCAAGAGCTGTGTTGACACCAGGGTCTGCATTATCACTAAGAGCTGCCTTAACACTACAAACTGCATTAACATTACGTGCTGAAAACTGCATTGACACCAGAGGTTCCATTAACACCTGGCATTGGCACCAACAGCTGTATTAATTCTGGGAGCCATATTAACACCAGATACCTGCTTTAACACCAAACTCTGTACTAACAGCAGGAGCTTTATTAACACTTAGACCTGCATTAACACCAGGGACTGAATCAACACCAAACACTTCATTAACAGCAGGAGCTTTATTAACACTTAGACCTGCATTAACACCAGGGACTGAATTAACACCAAACACTTCATTAACAGCAGGAGCTTTATTAACACTTAGACCTGGATTAACACCAGGGACTGAATTAACACCAAACTCTGTACTAACAGCAGGAGCTTCATTAACGCTGAGAGCTGCATTAACACCAGGCAGTGAATTAACACCAGTAGCTGCATTAATAACAGGACCTACATTAACCCTGCGACCTGGATTAACAATCCAATAACTGCATTAACACCGAGCATTCATTAACACCAGTGAGCTGCACCAACACTAAGACCGGCATTAACGATGAGACAGCGACTGAGAATCAAACCCACTGTAAACTTCCTTTTGCTTAATTTTTCACCATTTAGAAGGAATGTTGGCTTTTCTTAAGTATAATTGCTTATAAACATGGAGGCAGACTTTCAGTGGAATTCAAATGAAACCTTTAAATGTTTTAACCTGCCAGAAACTAACGTCTCATTAAGAAGCATGCAAACGAGAAACATAGCTCGGTTCAGAAGAAACTGCAGTTTTCAGAAATCTAGTGTCACAACATAACTACACCAAAGCTTTCCCCGGGACGGCACATAAATTATTTGGCAAAAAATAAATAAATATTCACCCCAGACTAAAACATTATTTATGTTTGCTGTCACGCCGACATCCCGACATAGCTCCACAGTACGGGGACTGAAGAGTCAATTTACGACCAGATCAACGACAGAGGTTCTCAATATAACAAAACAGCGCACACCTGCCGGCCAATCAGAAACTAGGAATTTCCTTTGCACTTTATTGTACATAAGGTGCCTATAAATATCCCATAATGCACTTTTTACATTCAGCTGTGTGTGTGGGTGAAAGACTCATCAGAAACGTCACATTTTCCTGAACTCGTTACTCATCAGCGCTTTCTGCTGACCGGCAGAGGAACATGCCTCGCCACCTGGGCATGAGGTATCACGTTACATGCACACACACGCACAGACGCACACACCTTTGTGACCAGTGTGGAATATATGAATGCATCAGTCATTAACACTCTAATCAGCATATTCTGAGTGAACATGTTACAAGATTGTAGGATATTTTGTATGATTATGGTCTGGTCAGGTATACACCAGGTGTATATATATATATATATATAGTGTGTGTGTGTGTGTGTTCTGTCTGTTTGTATTTCTTTATCTTACACTCTCTGTCTCTCTCCATGCATCCACTCCACACAAATGGTTTTACTTCATGTTTTATCCACTGAGTAAGATGAAGTGAGACACTTTAAATCCCACGAGATAAAATCTGTCTCACACACACACACGATACCATCCTCATATACATTAGACAAACTGTTATTCTTTCACTTTATCCTGACATAGCAATGCTACCTTCATCGGTTACAAAGCTGATAAGCACACACACACACACACACACACACACACACACACACACACACACACACACACACACACACACACACACACACACACGGCGTCAGCATTACTGAAGGAAACACCGTGCCCTGAAGGGGACGGAGAAAGTGTTCTTTCTTCTGCAGTGAGACAAATCAGTGGATACGGATGCTCCGCCCACTGGCCTCGAGCACAAACACGCTCTCATCAGTATATATTCAGCGGTGCTCGGATAAAAGCGCCCTGAGACACGGAGTGCACTTTTTGAGGTGCACTTAGCAGCTATTTGCTGGAAAAGTGTTTGCTTGATACACACCGTTCCGTTCTTTTCATCACGTGAACACACACATCCTCTTTCCATCCGGTACGAAACGCAGCGAGACGAGCGAACAAACCGTCTTACCCTGCAGCGCAGCGGGACCCGTCTCCCAGCGTCAGCGTGCACACGCGACAACGATATATCTATCTATAATGAGGCAGAGTTATATCCGGCGTTCAGCCATTCTGAAATCTCAGTCTGTTTTTCTATAATAGAAGCGAAATGAAATCAGTCGCGAAGGCTTTATTGTAAAGGGAAAAGAAAAACAGTCCGCGTCACGTCGTCAACAGCCGGGTGATGCGAGGAAGCGGAGTCGCAGTTACTTGATTATTTTCTTATAATAGCAGGGAACGGCCGCGTGTATTCTAGCTTATTTTTCTTACAACACGGCAATTTGCAAAGGAAAGAATGACACTTTTTATCCGTTCTCGGATAAAAAACTTAGATCCCGGGATCACTTAGCAGCTCTAAGCAATCATTCCCTCACGCAATCCTTTGTTGAAGATGGGAAAAAATAAATGCAGAAACCAAAAAACTTCTCCGAGAAAGAACGCTACAGCTGTTATGCCAGGATGGTGTTTCTGATGGTCACCGTGTCCGACCAGACCATCATAATTCTTCCGGGAGGCTGACGGCGCTCCGAGTTCAGAGAGGAGGCAACGTCAAGGAACGCTTCTCAAACTAGGCCTGGAAATCTACAGAATTCTGACTTTTTCGGCCGAGTCTCACGAGACGCCGCGTCGCAGTTCTTTGATTCTGTCCCACTACAAGGAGCGTTCTGACGTTCGTATTTGGGCCCGATGACAAAATCGTGTCGGACTCCTTCCATGAACGTTTTCTGGGACCAGAAAACGTCACCATATCAACAACTGCGCGACTTAATTGACGCTCCAGTATCCTGACCTAAACTTCCCCATGAATCCGGGAAAGAAATTGACTTTTATTTATCATTAAGGACGCCATTTTGACTCCCAGCAGCACTTTAGGTGCGTCCTAGCTACGAGAAAAAAACACTAAAGTCAAATCTTTTCAGCTAGCTTGAAGAAGAGAAGACGTAGTTGTTTAGTAAGAACAGCACGTAGAGTTCTCTGCAGGAAATTTGTCGTAGCTGACCTGTCGTTATATTCTGTAAATGGAAAACTTCTTTTTTTTTTCCTTTTTTCGGTGTCTCCTAGCGAAGGGGCGCACGTTTACTTAAAAAAAACAAAACAAAAAAACAAAAATCCACTCTTTGGGTTGGTGGCAGTGGCGAAGGGTGAACGCTTATTCATTTCTCACTTGCGGTTTCATTTGTCAGAAGTGATTCATCGCGCTGTGGTCGCGTATTGCACCGCGGTAGCTTCTCCCATGCCGAGAGACTCTATAATAAAGCTATAAATTCTCCTCACATAGAGTATTCATTGATATTAAGTGCTGCTGCTCTCGGCCAATCAGAAGCTGAGCCTCTATTAATGAAGAAGACGGGATTAAAAACGACTGGTTAATAACCAAGTTGTGCGTTTAGGCTTTTTGTTGTCGTTATGGTTGTGTATATTTCCGTCATTTGTCTTCTTCATAAGTGTGCACTCCAGCTTGATTCCCTGCTCGTGTCGTTTCCAGCATGTGCTCATTACAGACTACAGAAAGTGCCTGTTTCCTCCCGCAGTGCTGCTGTGTGTGTGTGTGTGTGTGTGTGTGGGTGATGCATAGAGTGATAGAAATTCACATTAACGCCGAAACTGAGCCCCTGAATTATTAACAAGGTCCTCATAATTTATGAATCGTATAGACAAATATGGGCAATTATTGTAAACCTGCGAGAATAGAAGGGCGGATTGTAATTACGCAGCCGCCAAGTGCCATGTGTTTTCTGTCTCTAATGGAGACGGAGAACGAGAGCGAGATGGAGGGGAGACATTACCGCTGGAAACACGGCTGCCTTTACGTCCGATGGGAATTGGAGCCTTTTAATGCACAGAAATGGCCAGAAATTATTCTGTGAAAGAAAAAAAAAAGGATAATAAAAACATCTCTCGCGGGACGACAGCGAGGTTGTTTTTGAGCGAGACTTTTTATTATTACTATGAAATTATTATTATTTAAAGCATTGGTAGGAAGTGAAGAAAAAAAAAAAAAAAAAAGCTAAAATCTGGAAATAAATAAATAAATGAATAGGAATTTCCGGCTTCTGGTTTCTGGTAAAGCGTTGCTATTCGCATGACCTTTGACCTTTTCCGAAAGCATGTTTATTGCTGCTATTTATTATAGTGGTGATGATATTAATAAAGCTGTCTGTGAATTTAGCTTTGTTGGCTGTAGGGATGGATTTTTCCCAAAACGGTTTGGCAAGGTTTGAGGGCAGGAACGGCTTCTTGTTAATGAGAAAGGTCAAAGGTGAAAGGCGTGACTAGTTCGAGCTCACAGGAAGGCCATGGTAGCGCAAATAACCGCTCGTTACAGACATGCTGAGCTGAAAAGCATCAGCGACATCCTGAACCAGTCGTCCTTTCTGAGCCAGTACACTTTCTGGCGAATTCGAGAGAAAGATGCGGGGGTGTCATTGTTATCAGTGTTGTTGCCTTGGTAACGCGTGTGCATGAATTTGGGGGCGGAGCTTCTGAATTATCGTCACCGAAGGCAGGTGTGTATTTGTTTGGCTGTTGAATCTAAATATCAAACATCCTTCCACAGAATTGATGACTCCGCTTTTAAAGGCTACAGAGTCACCAAAAAAAAAAGACTCCTTCTGCATCATGCAGACGTTTGTGTCAGGATTAATCCACGTCTCATCCTTCCGCTTGTTTGCTCTCGAGTCTGCGACTGTTTTCCCTTCGATGTTCAATTTCCGGGGGGGAAAGAAGCTCATGAATATGCAAACGAGATGGCTGATCGAGATAATTCAGCATTACATCTCCTGAAACAATCAAATATTAATTACATCGCTGAAAAATGCAAGGATCAGTAAAAGCCAGGTTCCGTCCGTCAGCGATGCGGGATAACCTCCAGCTTCCGGTCAGTCATCATTCCTAATTTCATGCAAATCCGTGCTGATTTTGCTGCATTAAAGCTATAAAGAGCGTTGTTTGTTTGTTTGTTTGTTTGTTTGTTTTTTAACAACGGTGGATTTTTCTTTTTTGATCCATTTCGATCAATGCATTTTCGCTCACGCATTTGTTCATTAACGCGTCTTTCCCTGCATTCGCGCGTTGTTTTTTCCCCTCTTTCACATTTCCATCAAGGCGGTTTCCTTAATGAATTTCCGCTGATGCGTTCGCGCTCGCTGTTTTAAATCGTTCTCATTAGCCTTTGTTTGCTCGGAGTGCGTATGGGAAAAAAAAAAAGAAGAGTGATGAATTAAGCACCGAACAGCTGATTAAAAATGCATTGCTCAGATTAATGGCGGTGCGCATGCTTTTACGCTTCACTTCCCAGACGGTTTTAGCGGGAAGCCTGTGATAGTTATTAATGCGGCCGAGGTTCTGTCCGACTCCACAGCGCCTCCTAAGACCACCGGCGGAACTGCGGCCATTTTTAATGAAAGAAAGAAAAAAAGCCATATCATTCAAGTCTTAACCTGTTCATAAAGCAAAAGCTGTGGAAGACTGAATCTTTGATATATTACGTAGTAGTTTTATGCAAATATTAAGGCATTGTTTAACATATTAAATCGCTCAATTTAAGTTGGAAAAAGTTCGAAGAACTTTGTGCAGGACTGAGCTGAATCCTTAAACACACTGTTAATTATACTCTCGCTCCACACACACACATTTTGACCTCAGTCAGTCTTACCCTGCAGCAAGTGCTTTAACCTTTCTTTTTGTCATGTGAATTGCTTCTGCTGGGGTTTTTTTTTTTGGGTGGAGGGTTAATTCCCATCATGGCCCGAGGTGACACAAACGACACGCTCTTAGCTACAATTAAAAATCAAACATGTTTACAAAACCTTTTCTGCTGTGAACAATCGATATTTCTTGGGAGCCATGAGGCAAACTGTGGCAATAACAGGCACACACACCTACGCAATGTGCATTCGGAGCGGTTCAGAAGCCTCCAGCCAATCAGAGTGCCCGAGGTGCAACTGTTCATTTTCCTTCCCTCTGATTGGCCATTTCTCACGCTAGCTGCTGTAAAGTGTGCGACTCGCTCAGCCCTGCAGATTAAATGATTAAACGTGTAAAGCAATGGCCGGAATCTCGGCGGGACGAATTAGTGCTCGCATCAAAGTGGAGATTAGATCAAGCGGAGTTCTTCCTCTGGTTCTCCCTCAGGAGCGGAGCTTCGCCCCCGTAATGTTACAACACAATGTCGAGGTTTTTATAACTCGCTGCTTTTAACTGCAGCCCTCTCGGTTCCCTGCGGAACGCTCCAAGCTGCATACGTGATCACAGTTCCAGACGCAGGAGTTCGGAATATGTGCCTCTGAGAGCTGTTTGAACTGCTGACAGCGTGCACACGCACACACACAAAATGATTTCCAGGACCAGAATGAAACAAGGAAGGAATTCAGCAGGTCATGCTGAAAAAAATCACATAACGGGTTTATGAGGACCAGATAATGACCATGTCGTACACCGGATGGCTGAATTCTTTCTCAGACACTTTACTCATCTGCGTAGACAATGTAAACAAAGACAGACAGAAGATATGGAGATCCCTAAGACTCATCAAGGCCGCTCCGACGCCGCTCCCCTTTTTGCGACTTTTGCCGAAAGAGTGAGATTTCATTACATTTGCTTAGAAAATTAATCTACATGCATGACAGGTTTTGAACTTTCTTGGCCTGATTTGTCAGGTACCACAGACAATGCCGACCCCCCGACTTCCTCTGGATCAGTGTGTCTATGTCGAACATGCCCAGCAGCAAAATCCTGGCCCTGGAATTCCCGGTGGGAGACCGATTGGCCGCCCTCCACACATTCCGAGGCACAACTACCCCTGATCTTGGGAATATTTCTTCCTGTTAAGTTATCGTAATAAAAAAATCCCAATCAGAAACCTAAAAGCAGATATGAGATATGAGGTGATAAGCTTGAAAAATACATTTTAGGCCATTTAAATACATGTACGATTAATGGAATAATATTTCACAATGACTGCGGGACTTTAGAGAGAAAAAAAACAACAAAATGTGAAGTTTTCACCAATCATTATGGGTCATTTTAGGTGTAAATCCAAAAAGTATCAAGGTCATTTCTTGACACTGCTTAAAATGTGCCTTTATCACTTTTGGCTGCACCGACTTGTAAGCAAATGTTTTTGTTTGTTTGTTTGTTTGTCAGCGTACCACATTTTCACAGCTTGCAGAATTCCGAATAGCAAACCGCTAACTAACTTTACCGAGCCGAAGAAAAGTTTTTCTTTTCTTTTCGCAAAAACAGACAAATTATTTCAGACAAATTTGTAATTATGTTGCTTATGTAATTATTTGTTTGTTTTGTGCAAATGAGAGCACGTTTTTCTCCTCCTCGTCCCAGAGCGGTTAGGGAAAACGCCTTCTTTTTGTCAAAATGGTAACATTAGTTAGCAAAGCTAGCTTGGTATAAACGAAGCCAATGTTAACTATAACTAAGGCAAATTCTGTACATCATGATCTCAAATCTAACATATATAACTCAAATTTCCACTTAAACTGTGAAAAATCTTACCTGCAACTTTTTGTCTAGTCACCATGAAAATGGTGAAACCACCTTTGAGCTGCTTCCCGAATCCCCATGTTCATCTTCGGAGGAAATATCCATCTAAATATTTATCTCTGTTAAAGTTTTGGTAACTTTTGGTTGGCACTATGTTAAATTTTCCCTCGTCAACCCTTAACAAGCCCATACATCATTTTTCTTTCAAACACTTATCTCTAACAAGTTTTTCGCTAATAACGTGAAATGTAAAGATTAACATGCGAGTCATTATCGGAAGAACTGTTTTGCAAAATGAAATGTGTTGCGAATGAACTTTAAAGTAGCACTACAACAGGATGTCTGTGTTTAGGTGTATTTACGATTCCCCTGTATGCATGAAATTAGAATTATTTACATTGCTTCATTTGGATGTAATTTGATAAAACAAAGTGATTAAATGCCATAATATTAAAACTAGGCGTTATTGTATTGTTATTAAAATATACAAAGAAGTAAAAATTATTCTACAATCTGTGGAAACTGTTTATAGTGTACTCAAAATGAAATGTATATTTACATATGTTTGGCACATATTCACACTTAAAGTTCTCCATGTATTTGGAAAATAAGCAATGAAATCTAGTATATGAAGATACTTGGCACCTTCTATGTGAGCCTTCATAACTTTAAATGTATCAAATATTTTCATCTCAAATATGTCTATTAATGTAGAGCTATAAGTTCCAAAACTGCAATTTTGCTCACTAGCAAGTTTTGAATCAAACTAATATGCTAGCTAGTTTATTGTTTACGATTTTGAACAATGTAGCGAGCTAATACTAGTTGCAATCTAGACGTAAATATGACACGTTGGTTAATTCGATCTCATCGAGAAGTCTTTGTTTTTGTAATCTGGAAAATGAGCCACCTCCCAAGGGTTTACCTCAATGACTGGTTTAGCATTTCGCTAGCTAACAAACTTTCATAGAGACAACAGCATTAATCAAAGAATCTAGCTTCTTCTTTTTTCTGCTCTGGATGGACAGCATCTTGTACATCTTCTTTGGACTGACAATGGTAGCAGTTGGCTGAGGTGACGAAGACGTTCACTGTATCAATTGCGGCGCGTGTTCATTTATTATAAAACTTTATTCGAATGCACGATTTTATTTATCACAAACTATTCACAAGATGATACTTCACATGCAGTTTCCTCTTCATCCTCCGGTCTCGTGATCGATTGCTCTGGTCTGATGAACAAGCAGATCTCCTGCAGCCGGAGGAGAATATCTGGTCATCACTATTCCGGATGACTTATGTGACATCACTTCCTGTTTGATTTATTAATAGTGTGTATGTTTGGGTGAGATTTCAGGAAGTGATCTGAATATGTTGTCACTTCATTTGGAATTGTGAGGAATGTTTGGGTCAGCACACACACACACACACACACACACTGATTATTATTCAGGTAGAGTTGTTTCATTACACACACACACGTCATCCTGGGGAAATGATCAACTCAGATCAGGGAGATTCGCGTGTATTATTAGATGAGTGCGTGTTTGTGTGTGTGTGTTTGTGTGTGTGTGTTACAGAGACATTACCCTGAATGAGGATTCTGTGCTTGTGTATATTGAACTGATTTCACATGCACAGTGTGTGTTATGGGGAGTGTGTATGGACAGCGTGTCTCCTCCTCTGAAAAACATTGTAATGTGTTTCGTTTTCCGTTTAAGAGCACAGCAGGGACTGAAAACTGAATATTACATGATTTTTATTCGGGACATTTTTATCTGCTGATGATATATTCACTGCATGTGGCGGGGAAAAAGCACACAAACGCAGTGAAGGGAAAAAAAGACAGATAATAAGAAACATAGAGCGATACATAATTAATATCTGACTACATTTACGACATGATAATTACCTCATTGCTGTTGAAGTGCGGATCCTGCTTGGTCAGATTCATTTTTATAAAGCAGCTTCTCTGAGAGTAGTTTATGTTAATGCACTATATGTGTGTTATCGTTTTTACAGTGACAGCTCAGCCCCAGGTAATATTTATGGAAGGAGTGTCCTGTGACAGCGCTTCAGGACAAGGGGTTTACACTTTCCAGTTTCTGTATTTTTCAAATTGGTACGAAAATTCAAATGTGACAAAAAGACAGAACAATTGTCCATAATAAGAGTAAGAACGTACTTTTTAGTAAATTAAACGTGCAATTGGTGGCAAATTGCTGTAGAATAAGAGGAATAAAACACTTAGGGATGTGTTGTTAAATCACAAGTAATTATTTTCATTACTATTATAATTTTTTTTTTTTGTAACAGAACCACACAAAGTGGTTTACTCGTTACATGAAGAAAAGAAAACAAAAAACCACAAAGTTTCTGACAGAGATAGAAATATTCTCTTGCATGTATATGCACGTACTCTATACACATTCCTTGAATTTTTCTGTAGATATTTCCGCTCATCTTTTTAATTGTTGTTTTGCTGCAGGCCACGCCCACTTTTCATTCATAACCTCCTGATTTATTTATTTATTTATTTTGTAGGACAATTCTAAAATCCAACAATTTTTCTGTTAAAAAAAACACTTGGGGAGCACAAACTTTTGCACTCAGCTGTAAGAATGGATTTGCTTGTCGGTTTGTAACACACACACACACACACACACACATGATTCATACTCCAGACAATCTTTTTGGTACTTTGGAAAACAAAAGAACTTCATAACGAATAAATTTCATATTCATTAATGTGAAGATTTCTGAGATTAGCTGCACACACACACACACACACACACACACACACACACACACACACACACACCC
>JAQMYM010000010.1:12476658-12497191 GCA_030014255.1 Parauchenoglanis ngamensis
ACCTGTGTAATAACTTTTGTTTAATAAAAGAAGTTCCGTTACTAAGTTCCGTTTCTTATTACGGTAGTAACATTACAGTTTGGGTTAGTGTTCATGAGTTTTGTGTGACTCTCCAAAGTCCACCATACTGTAACCATACATGCTTGTTCTAGACTCACATCTGCACAGTGATATCACAGGATCCCATTGACATCAGCCTCATGGAGTAGAATTATAGTGATGTGGGTGAAATGATGAACACCAATTTGGTTGACTGAAGACCGGATACATTGGTGCATTTTGATCAACAGGTATGATCTAACCTTCCAAATGTTATACAGCGATAACCTGAAAGATTGGGAGATTTTCATAAAATGGATTGTGAAGGCAATCCAGTTGTTGATTGTTACCCCAAGTCTCAAGGTGAAGTCTAACAGCACAGGCTCTTGATGAAGTTGCCAGTCTTTATGCCAGACTGGTTGGGACACAGCTTGGCAATCTTTAACCTGATGGTACACTCTAAGACAGAAACGTACCCAATGGTACTTTTCCTTGTCATTGAGTTGATACCAACATGTTTACATGTGTGTCTTTCACCACAAGGTCCACTGTTGTACCTTTTTAAGCTTTTTAATCTGAAAGCCAATTAAAGGTACACCACATGCACCTTCCCAGGTAACATATACCTACTAATAATACAAAAAATCAGAGACAACAAAACGGTAGTGTGGTACCCTGCAACTGCAGTTCCCTTGTTATTTCTGAGTGGGTCATAACAGTTGATGAGCTGAGCTTGATGGTGGTCTTGTATTGGATTGCAGGACATGCCAGGCTGATGAGAAGTTCTGCTGAAGGTGGCAATCTTTCATCCAGGCTGAGATAAACAGGGACTATGCTGAGGCACCCTTTTGACCTGTAGATTTATCAGTAAACCAAAGATGGAGACATGTGCAACTTGTCATCAAATATAACTTCCTCAGGAACTGGCAGAGCTCCATGACACTCTGTAGGATCTTCATGAGAAGTAAGACTCAAACCATCAAAGTTACATAGCATGTGATGTCAGGATAGAAGAGCATTTCCAGAACCATCTGCTGGTTCACTGTATTAAAAGTTGAAATACCAGCAGTCTAACAGCACAGGCTCTTGATGGAGTTGCCAGTCTTTATGCCAGACTGGTTGGGGCACAACTTGGCAATCTTTAAATAAAAGAGAGATTTTTGTAAAAGGCAATGCTTGTGTTTCCCAACAAATAACAAATAATATTTGACTGTCACTTCTATCCAAAGCAGTTGAATGTTGAAGACCTTGCTTAGTGATAGCTTGGCAATGTTGAGTTTTCAACTCACAATCTTTTGACAAGTATCCCAAAACCTAAGCCTCTGAGCTACCACTGCCCATGTGAATGCAAGTCGTATCGGTGTTGGTGAATGTATGAAATTTAAATGGCTTGAAGCTGCATAATGAGCAGAGAGGTCTGAATTCTAGCAAACCTGGTCCCCCTTCTTGCCTGGTTGAGTAAGGGTGTGAGAAAGAAGGAAAATATTACCAGAACAGCCAGAGTAGCTGTGTTTATTTTTGGATCCGTGTTTTGAGAGTGCTAGGACTTAAAGCAAAGGTGTGGAATCTGTCTGATTTCTTTACAGCCTACTGGTACTTTCAGAGTCCAGAGAACATAGGAATGATGCAATCTGTGATGAGTGGCATAGATGGGTTTGCACCTGTAAACAAACAAGGTTTGGAATGGTTTTGAACAACAGTGATGTGCTAAAAGCTTTGGGGAAAACGGTGGGTACTTAGATAAGAGGTGTTGGGGGTGGGGGGGCAGGTCTAAGTGAGCTTGCAATGGTACACTTACAGCAAGAAAATCATCACCAAGAGGCTTGCGCTTTTACTGGCACATTGGTGGCTTCCTAATTGCACTGCTGTGTACACCTGGCTGATTAGCAAATCAGGTTTAAAAAAGTTGCCACACTGACTTACTGCTAATTGGGTCCTAAATTCTTGGATATAAAAAATATGACAAACACATTCAGGTGTTAACTCAGACAGCGGTAGTTTGGTGAAATATTGCTTCATCACTCAAGCAGCTAATTCTTTTATTATTAAACCAAGAGCAGAAAATACAAATGTCACAGAATTTGTCTTCATTTTTATTAACAAATAATAAAAGAGTTAGTGGCAGATCAACACTTTATTACCCCAACATTAAACAAAGAAATTTCCATCTAATGAATAAACATTTACATCTGTACAGACACAGAGGAGAGTGGGACAAATAAATAGAGTTATAAAAACATATTCCTATATCATGAGCATTATGTAGAAGTGTAACATCACCGCACAATGCATTACAATGCAAAAAAAAAAAAAAAAAAATTGGACTGAATTTGCATCAAGGGAATATGCAATTCACATCAGGGGAATCAGTATTCGATTAATTATGAATGTCATGCAGTTGCACTGTTTGAACACCAAAGGTCTCAATCACACACAGGTCCCTATACAGGACCCATGTTAAAATAGATAAAGAACACTAAGGGTCTACTTTGGAGCACAATGATGGACATGCATTATATACATTATATGGTTAAAGAACCGTGTTATAACAATTATAAAGATCTCTTCAGTAGCTTTCAAACAACACCAGCCCTGCATTTCTGTGATCTCCAGTGCCCAAGAAAAAGGTTGTGTACCACGGACATTTTAGCCGACTTTGGAGCTCTATTTCTGACCTCAGGCAGAATGCTGGCTTAAACCCTGCTACAGACATCACTGTTTTAATTGCTTATTTCCCCCACGTCAGAAACATTGTTTACTCTTTCAAATTTTTGTTCATAGCAATTTTTGATTTATTTTGTTTTATACAAACAAAACTGCACATTGTTTTGCATGGTTTACGATTCAGAAATAATACTTTTCCATCATAGAAAAGCCAGTATTGTGAATTCAATTGAATTGTGACCAGAGAGTATTGTATTGAGTATTGTAGTACACCTACAGTATTATGCGTAAGAAGTGAAAGTTGAGAGTACTATTAGGGTTTAGGGATTAGAGTTTATCAGACAGAGTGGGGATTTGGATTGGTCAGGGATAGGATTAGGGTTTATGGGGGAGGAACAAAAGCAGGATTAAGGTATAGTGGTCAGGATTGAGATTTTGATAAAGTTTAACAGTTTAGAGTAGGGGGTATGATTTACATTTAAGATAGGGCTTGGATAAGGGAGTATGGTTAAAAGAGGATTGGAAGGAGGATTAGGGTTTTGGAAGCAGGAATAGGCTTTAGAAATTATGTTTGGAATTATGGCTTAATATTAGAAATTAGAATTATGTATTTGGGGTTATGAGTGAGGATTAAAAGCAGGAGTCTGGATTGGGATTTTGATAATGTTTAGAGATTGAGAGTGTAATTAGGGAGCAGGATTATCGGAGTAGGGATTATGGGTCAGGATTAGGATCATAAGAGTCCAGATTGGGATCTTGATTTCAATGTGAATGTTTATGAATGGGTGCTGTTTTTCTGCTTTACCCTCACTAGAAATGATCCCATTGGGTTTTTACACTGACGAACCTGAAATTCATAATTATGACAGACATTTGGCAGGTCAATTAACAGAGGTTGCTGTGAATGGTGGTCTAAACATCAGAAGAGTTATGACATATGTATTGTGGTTCTCAGAGTTTAGTCTCACAGCGGTGTGTTGATTTCTGCTGTATTGATTTCTAATTGGAATGTGTTTTGTTTTTTCTGTTATTATGGTGAAAGATAAATGAACCCACAGTGTCTGGTAAAAATCACATCCATCTCCCATAACAACAAGAACGTGTTTCGTCTGCCATCCGATGTTGTCTCCTACCGTCGTTCAGTTGTTCTTCATCACCTCTTTGTAACAGATTTATTAGTGTGCGGTGTCAAAGCTCTGGGTTTCGGCTCACGCTCGGTTGTGTCGCGCAGATGGATCACAGCATCGATAAAGCGATTTCAAACGCATGGTGATGCTGCTATATAATTACGTTTCACTAACGCATCTGTTTTTCACACGCTGCTGGAAATAAAAACAAATTTGAACTCACTTCATAGTAATAAATACAACATCATAAGAGCTACAGTCAAAACTGGTGAACAGGCATTAATAATGAGTGGGAGGAGTCAGCAGGAAGTAAGTGGGCATGTGGTTTCCCATAAAAAAATAGTTTCTCATTTCTCCAGAAGAGAATGTATTACCATGAACGTTCTCACTTTTTAGTGTGAGGTTCACATTTGCGATGGTTATAAATACATAACAGAAGTATATCATCACCCTGAACATGAAATTTCATACACCAGCTGCAGGATTTACACACCATTACACAGTCACACAGTCACACAGCTGCAGGGGAGATGTGAAGAACAGAGGTGTGTGTTTTCTAGTCGTTATTAAGGTTAATGTAATTTAAGCACAGCACTGCATCTAGCATTACAGCTAAAATGTCCTTGATTCAGGTTAGCTGTAGATGTGTATCCAGGCAGAGATTGATTATAGGTGAAATGTATGTATCCTATTCTATAAAGAATAGATCTGTACACATCTCGCTGTGAGCTTATAGATTTGTAGCAGTATGGCTCTGAATGTGGACTCGCAAGCACCTCTTTTTTTCCTTCTTTAACATCAGTATGAGTGAAGTCTCGACTCGAGTAATTTTGACATTATTGTGGCTACAAATCGCAGGTTTATATCAATGCACTTGTTCTAATGCATTATCATTTTTATAGTTATTGTACAACTATCGAAATGATAAAAATGCTCTACATAAACAGATAATTTGTAAATTGTTGAGCACTAAGGTCAGAGCTGCTGTTATAGAAAATGAATCACCTTCTGACCAATCAGATTCCAGGATTTGACAGCGCTTGCGGAATTCTGCCGTCCCTACAAACAGATTCTAAATCTGACGCCTTTCTGAACGACTGAAGCATCTGATAAATTGTTCCATCATTAAAAGGCTGTTTGTTGCACTCCAGCTGCGAGTGTGGTAAACATTTGCACTTGGTCGGCTTGTATGTGCGTGTATGTGAGAAGTGTGATTTTCAACATATCATATTAAACCTGTTAAAATTCCCGCTGTCCTGTCTGGCTCAGGATCAGACGGGAACAAAAGAAATTCTCACCCGCAGAGGAAGTTTGAGAAATTTATCATGGTGCTAATAAGGAATGTTCGAGTGTGTAGAGGAATTCAACGTGAGCCACATACACACATATTCAGTAAATGATGTACAATATCATGTTCTTCACCAATCCTCCAGTAATATGTGCTATATTTCCATATTTCTATGAGCAGCACACATATTTGGTCACACCGTTGAGAGATTTGGTTATTTGCTGTACCAAGGAATAGAACTTCTTTTTTTTTTTTCTTTTTGCAACAGTGTCCAAGGGTGATGTTAGTAATGCATTTTGATCATATCCGCCTGAGCAGTCCTCCCGTGTACCATGGCATTTTGTTTCAAGTAGAGTAGGTCCACAGAGATCAGTTCTTGGTCCACTTTTGTTCTGCTTATACTTTAAATCAGAGGGCTCTGTGATCGAATCACATGACTCACCTTCCACTGCTTCGTTCCACAGTAAGTCGCACAAAAGAACTCGGACTGTCATTTTTGTTTTCAACAAGCAGGTTTAAAAACCCTGTGCTGACACCCTGCAAAGAATTTTGGGGGGACTCTGGATGACAAGCTCAAGCTTCTTCGATCACATCAACCGTCAGCCTCTTCTTCATAGGATCATCACGAATCGGATTTTTCTGACTACAGAATTCACACAAATTCTTAGACAAGCTCTGTTTAGTTTCAGGCTTCTGGCCTGCTTGCCGGGTTTCTGTCTGTCTGGTTCACGTGATTCGTGTGAGAAACAACCGACATTTGAATTTTGATTTTGCTCAACTCTGTGATGGAGTAAAGCGACAAATCTAAACAATCCCTCGGACCAACCCTGAGACGTCCGTGGTCCGACGTCTCTTTAATTCCCCGTGCACAACTTTAGCTCTCACCTGCAATTAGTTTCCGTTTGCTAACGCTCTTACAGCCTAATCGTGAACCATCGCACCTTCAGATGAATTCCATAAGCTGCTCTGTCAAGCTACTCACTGTAATTATATTTAGCCAATGATGTCAACTGGTACACACTATTATTATCATTCACTATATATTCTATTTACATGGAAATAAAATTATTTGTTATAATTCTTAATTAAATCTTGAACACATATCTTGTGACTGTGTGCGTGTGTGTGTTTTATAGAGCTGCAATGTGTCGGGCCTGACCTGGGTGTCAACTGTATAATTTTAAATTATAATTTTTTAGGATAATGTTTGTGCTGTAATGATGTTTTGTCACATGCTGAAAAAGTCTGGGAAAAATGCCAGCGATTCTCTTATGACACACACACACACACATAGCCAGAAAAAGAATATCTGCCAATGATTTCCCAAAACCCTATTTAACAACACACTCTGTGCTCTGAACACAATGTCTGTTTTATTGACCTGGCTCCCGAACTAACACATCCGTTCTGCGTCAATAACTAACATTAAAATCACATACTAAACACACTTTACACTGTCCAGCCATTACTCACTCAGGAATCAAATGCATTACACTGTAATAAAACATTATAACCCGAGCTACTGAACACTAATACGTTATAATAAGCTGTAAGCAGAGTCCAGGATAATACATGTGATGCAACATAGAATATGATCAGCTTGATTGATTTTAAGAAAATACACTAAATCAAACTAAAACCCAACAAACTGTATGAATTGGCAGTAATAAATAAACTATAATGAAGTGTACTAAATATATTGTACTGTAAATTCTTAAATAAATTATAATCACCTGCAATATAGTGTTATGGGCTGTAATAAATTGTATAAAAAACCATAATAAACTGTAATATACAAGAATATGCTGAATTAAAGGTAACTCTTAATAATAGACTGTTATAAACAATAAGACTGCAATATATTCTGATAACCAGTCGCACACAAACAATAAGCAGTGTGTGTGTGTGTGTGTGTATATACACACTGCTACATTTATCTGAACATTTAGCTGTACATAACTATATTTATATTCAATACAGCTGTAATAAAAGAGTAATAAAAGTAATAAGCTATATTAAAGGTCAAAACAATGTAATAAGCCACAATTAATACAGCTGAAATAAGCTATATTTATCTGTAACAGTGTAATAAACAGTAATAAGCAATATTAATCTGTAATAAACAGTAATAAACTAAAATAAACTTTAATGCAGTGTAACAAGATACATTAATCTGTGATCCGGTGTGATATACAGTAATTAGCTATACTAATCTGTAATAGTGAAATACATTCTATTAAACTTTAATACAGTGTATTAAATAGTCATAAGATCTATTAATCTGCGATACAGTTTGATAAACAATAATAAGCCATATTCATCTTTAATACAGTGCAATATACAGGAATATGCTATATTCATCTGCAACAGTGTAATAAACAGTAATCCGTTATATTAAAGTGCAATCCTGTGTAATAAACAGTAATAAGTGACTATTACTACTAGTATATAGATTATTACTACGAAGTATTAAACTGTAATAGACAGTGAGAAGTTATATTATGTTGCATTCAACAAATTGTTGAGTGTAAGATATAAAACGCAGCATGGTTTACATCAATCTGCTGTGTCTGTGAATTGGTCGCCATGACAACATGTCTAGACACGAGTGGCCGTAAGTTGGCATTGCCTAATTCAGAGTCAGTTTGCGCGTTTTTTAAACATGCAGAAAGTGTGCGGATAATTCTAATAATTAGTACAATAAGAAATATAAAAAAAATGTAAATGTATCTGTAATTAGGAGCAGTTTTGCTATTAAATAAGAAGTATTGTGGCAGTAACCTTATGGCTATCGAGGTACAGGTCACGGTCCTGTCTGAGTCTTTCAGGCTGAATAATGTGCGAGCACCTGCTGTGTGTGTGTGTGTGTGTGTGTGTGAGAGAGAGAGAGAGCTGATAAACAGAATCAGTAGGATGGGATAAGCAGGATGAAGAAGGGCTAAAGGTGAGAAAAATACAATAAAAAATCTGACAGTGGGTCAGAAGTGCAAACACATCAAAACTGTGTGTGTGTGTGTGTGTGTGTGTGTGTGTGTGTGTGTGTGTGTGTGTGTCACTCTCACGAGTCCCTGTGGATTTGATATAGAGTTGTACAGGAGGTGTGTATGGACCAAAGTGAAACTCTGTCTGACTGATGAGGTTCCAAAAAAATCTGTGTATAAGTGTGTGTGTGTGTGTGTGTGTGTGTGTGTGTGTGGGTGGGTGTGGGTGTGTGCAGATCAGTTCAGACAGACGTATCTGTCGCTTTGCAAAAACTAGGACACGAAAGTCAACATACCCCTCACACTGAGGACACAGCATCGAGCTGCACTGGAATATAAATATGCATATGGGTGTGTATGTGTGACCTGTTTGTTAATATCCAGCACACACACACACACACACACACACACACACACACACACACACACACACAAACATAATCAAGGAAGAAAGCTGTGGTGATAATTAAAATAGAGGAGAGTAGAGCAGGCAGCCAGAAACGTCCCAATTTCCTGTCAGTGTCCGGAGCGCTTCAGGGACCTTGACTCCTCCCGCTGTGCTTTCATGTCTCGTGCTCTAGAAATTGACATTCATGTATAATTTTTTTTACAAATGATTCATTTTTACATTTTTTTGCCCAAACGATTCATTTTTCATACATGATTCGTCAATTTCAAATTGATTCCTATCATTTTTATACAATATTTTTAACACCTTTTGTTTGTCTTCTCATTTTAACATGTTTTTGTTGCAGCGAAGGCCTGGTTGAGCCCCAGCTGTGAACTGAGCAAGGAGTCATGTAATTAAATGAACGAGTGTACACCTGTGAGAGAGAGAGCTGGAGGAGGAGGAGGGACTGGGCAAAGAGAAGCTCAGACTGGAGCCTGTGGAGAGGTATAGGAAAACCTGGGGTTAGGAAAATTTCCTGGTTTCCGGGGACCACGAATGGGAGGATCCTGAAAAAAAAAGAGAGAGAGAGAGAGGGGACTGCCTGGCCTTGGACATGCTAGCAGATGGTCGTCTGCCCAGTGAAACCCCTCATGCAATGTCTCTCTGCTTTTCCTGCCAGCTACCGAAGCAAACTCTTTCAGCACTACCAAGTCGGCAGCGCTGTCGATGTCATGACCCTCAGTAAGCAGCCACCTGTGACACTCATCCTAAACACAAAGGGTCATCCTTCTTCTGTCATTGTCGTTGCTTTTGTTCATGTATTCGACCGACCGACTGCCTTTTTCAGATCTTTGCTTTTATCAACAGCTACTGTAATGGAGGCAGCGAGGGTACACTGAAAACAGCAGAACATCCATCTTGTTCATTCAGTGTAAATTGTGTCTTTCAGGCAACATAAAATTAGTCATAACTTCTCCGATCTCGATCAAAAGTAAACATTTTCTTAGCAACTTGCTAAGCTAATTGTAATATCTAGCAAGGATAATGTAAGCTATCAAATACAATAAGCTACAAGCTATTAAATAATTCAGAAATTGCTTACCCAGAACCATGAGGGGATTTTGCATGCTTACTGTGTAAAAGAGTTAAGCTATTTACTCAAGTAAAAGTGAAAAATCTTATATAAATTGATTACCAAATATGATTACCAAATGGAAACTGGTGACACTACTTGTTGCAGTCGTGAAGTTATTCCTTTTTGTTGCCTTTGCATTTCACACAGCCTCCCTGCTGATGGTCCCTGCATCCTCATTTCACAGTCTGGTGTCCACAGACAACAATGTACTCTCCCCATTGCGTTGAATGGGTTGTTCTGCGGAATATAAAACTGTAGCTTGTAGTCTGCATTTCCACAGTGTTTTATTTGTGCTTCTCGGATGCTAAAGTGAGTTCGCGTAGAGGGATTTTTTTTGCATTTCTGACATCCATGTGATACGGCACAGTGGGTCACGCTGTAATGTGTTATAATCCAAGCATGATATAAAACAGAACACCAAATTAAAACCTCACTTTTACACCTCACCTTTACACCTCTTCCCAGAAGATCTGAACTTTACATTACAGACTTGATCATCAACGTTATGGAAAAGGGAGAGCCAAGTACACAGTACAAAAAAGTCCAAAATCAGGCAGAGAGTTATATCATAGGCAAAGTTAATCAGGCAAAACACTGGCAAAGAGGAATATTCAAGACTATATCCAAAAACTTTGTTCTTAGTCTTCATTACAGCAAACTATACACTTGATTATCCTAGCTAACATCCTTTTTTTTAATTCAGGTGTAAATATCTGGAAGCACAACTCCTCTCTTGGGCAGAAGTTCTTCATGTTCTTCATCCTCCATCTTTGGTGGTTTGCCTACAGTTACAGTGACCTTCATCATGTTGTTGGGTCTCATCTACGCACTCAACATCCGGTACCCAAAGGAGCTCAGATTCGCTCCTTGTGGAGGTCCTGATGGTGCTCAATACAAAACGAGAGTCCAAAACCTACATTCTGCACTACAGAGTGCATCGTAGACACTTTTTTTGTATGTGAATATGGAATTTTTTTTACACATTCTATAGTCTATGTTTCAAATTTTGTGTTTCAAATTCGGATCAAATTGCTTTCTCATTGTTCTCGCGTGGTCCAGGACGGCCTAATGCCAGGAGACTTTATAATCTTGGCTAGGCTCAAGGACGTAAAGGCATATCCATCTGAAATTCAATCAGGTTTTGGTACACTGTGGTTGGTGTGAGGAGAAATGAGGACACGGTTGCGGTTGGTGGAGCGGGGAGTTGGTTAGCGGGGTGTCAGGTGTTAAAGAAAGCAGTGCTGTGTTTATTTGGGGCTTCTTTAGTTTCTCCTTACTTTTCGGCAACAAAACTACTTGAAACTTAAATAAAAAAAGTGAAAACTTCCCACACAAAAGCTCAGCAGGGTGCTGTCATATTATGTTGTTCCGCTTGGCAACACCGGCTCGCCGGTTCTTATTCATGTTTGGCAGCTCACTACAAAATACATAGAGCAACGTTAATCACAAACAGGTGTGCATTTAACTATCCACTCGTTCTCCTCCCTCCAGTCACAGGCGGAGCCATGGTGACATTCTTAATTAATCTTAACATCCGGCGTCAGGCGACAAAATGCGTATTAACGTGTTATTCGTATTCATAACCGCGTGCCATTTTCCGTACGGGCTCAAAAAAAATGGCCTCCGATATGTATAATCTCCATTTTTTTTTTAAGTATTCCCTGCTGATCGGCTCATATCTCCAGCACTTCCAAAAAAGGCTCAAGTGTCTCAACAGTATGAAAAACAATTCCCACTGTGCACAGCGGTGGAGTAGGGAACCCCTGGCCTGTAACGCGGAGAGAAAAAGAGAACCTGACAGTTAAGGTGAAGTCTGACAAGAGAGTGTACATAGGGAAAAAAGTTGATGTTTGGAAACTAAAAGGTGTTCTGAGACGAAAGTTTGGTTTGGCTTTCCTGATCGCATTGTATCGCGTTAATATGCAAATAAGCTCATTAGGTTCAAGCACCAACATCCAATCATGATACTTGTTCCAGGTCAGCACCAATGAGATTTTACTGTAGGATAAGTTCTGTGTCGATTGGTAAAAACAAACAGTTTATCTACGATTATTTATGTAAAAAAATACATTAACATGGTAATTTGACTTTTGGACTGGTTCACTGTTGTTTATCTGTCAGTTTTCTTGCCTCGTGCAGCTCTTTAACACACCAGAGTGTGACTCAGTGTTTGGATGAGAGGATGTTTTTGTGGTATGACTGACAGACGATCTTCTGACATTTCTATAAATACACATGTATCCCAAACACGCGCTCACAAACACGCGACTCATTTCTCAGTGCGAGTTCGGAGACGTGCCGTCTTTAATAACGCGTCAGCGTGTTGTACAGTAACCGTTTTGTCTGGAGGTCTTCTGATCCACCGCAGTGTGTTTTAAACGTCTTTTAAATGCCTCGCCGCTCGACGACGCCGTCGCTAATTTATTACACCTCTGTTTGTGTTTTTCACACACCGTTAATTTTACGGCGTTAATTTTAGTTTCAGAGTCGTTTCCGAACGGCCTTCAGTGTTCAAGGACAAACAAACTCTGGTGTGTGTGTGGGGGGGGCTTTTTTATCTTGGTAGGGACCTAACGTCCCCACAAGGATGGGAATGTCTGACAGGAATGTGAAGTTTTCACCTTATAGTGACATCTGGCTGGTCCCCACATGGAGAACTGCCTTTTTTTTAAATTACAAAAACTGCAGTGTTGTTTGAAAAGGTTTAACGGTGGTTAGGTTTAGGGTTTGATTTAGATATAACATAGAATTAATGATCTTTGATAAAAATGTTAATGCATAAGGAGAGTGAAATGTGTGTGTGTGTTTGTGTATGAGTGTGTGTGTGTGTGCGTGTGTGTGTGAAGCACGTGGAGGCTTTCTATTTTTTATGATTACAATAAAAATGAGGGTGCAATAAAGAGCTGTTTAGACACACATATGCAAACACATACCCACACATTTGTTTTTATGTCTTTGTGGGGACCTCCCTTTAATTTCTACATAACCCCAACCCTAACCCTAATCCAGCCCAAACCTTAACCATAAGTAACCAAACAAAATACAAGAGTTTTGGCTGCTTTAATTTTTTGATTGTATTCACAGATTTTTCTAAAATTGGGTTTTCTGTGGTGGGGACCAGAAAAATGTCCCCACAAGGTAGAAATAGCAGGTGTTTGTCACATTGTGGGGACATTGGTCCCCACAACGTTATATAAACATGGCACACACACACACACGTAACTGTGGTAAAGACAGTAATTATAAAGGATCATAAGTGTAAAGTCTGCCTAATTAACATCCCCCTCTCAAAACTTTATTTTGAACTTAACACCAAAGCTCTCGTCTGCCCTGCACTTTACATCCAACAGTCTCTCTAATGTCATGCTGAACACTCTCTTGGAGCTCACCAGACTCAACACCGGTCTCATCTGTCATACACTAAACACTCATTTAACTCAAGATCAATACTCTTTATTATCTCACAGTTAACACTCTCTTTGATCACACACTTTCTGTTTAACACTTAACACCTGCTTTTTATCTCACACTTAGGACGCTCTTATAATCTCTCACTTAAAACTTTCATCTATCTCAGACCTCCAACATAACACTGTCCTCTTCCCCACATGTAACACTGGTTTAAGTCCCACACTGTTAACTTTAACACTCTCATCTGCCTCACACCTAACATTTTTACCTGCACCCACACTTAACACTTAACACCTAACACCTTCACTTGTCCCACACTTAACACTCTCATCTGTCCCACAATTAACTCTTTCTCCTGCCTCTCACTTAACTCTCTTCTGGCCCACACTCTCTTACTTAACACTTAACATTCTCATCTGTATTTCTGCGCTGTTTTCGTTCGGAAATAATTCCAATGTTTGCATGTGCTTGTATAAACGTTCGGTCACTCGAGTTTAAATTCTCCACAGTGTGGGAACAAGTGACATTTAAATATAAAAGCAAGAACTTAAATCTGTGCCAGAGGTTCCATGTATCCCATCATGCACTTCTGTTTGATAAGTGGAACTAGGGAACCCCCTCGAGGCTCCACATTCTCTTTACTTAATGAAAACTAAAAACGATATTTTAATGAAAATGAAAATAGCTACCGGCTTGTATGGCACAAACTTCTCTCTCTCGCTCTCTCTCTCTCTCTTTCTCTCTCTCACGCACACGTGTAAAGAAGCAGCAGTTAATCATGTAATCACCATAAATCATTTCAGTGTTCATTCATGTATCCTGACTGTGACATCAACACCGTCTGCTGATGTTTTTATATTAACTGGCGGTACTGTAATCGCCTGGTTCTATCCACTTCTCCTGCCTCTCTCAGTTTCTGCGCCTCTGTCCTCTTTCTTCTCTCTCACTCGCTTCCTCTTTCTCCTCTGACTGAGTGAGTGATGATCAATATGACAGGTGAGTCTGATAAATTGAGCCGAGGTATGACTGATATCACGGGCGGTGGACGAACTTTGACGTCTGACCTTCTGAATGTCAGCCCATCTCTAATCTGCTGTGGAAATAAAAGAGATCTGTCTATCAGGAAGAATGCGAGGAGGAACGCTTCACTCATCCTGAAGAGTGATGAAGCATCTCGGCAAGAAGAGCGAAGAAAGAGTGAGGAGCAAAGAAAGTGAGGAGAATATGAAGAGCAAGGAAGGTCAGAAAACCTAAGAGAAGAAGAAGAAGTGAGAAAGAAGAGAATGTAAAAAAAGAGGAATGGATGGATTGTGAAGAGCAAGGGAATTTGGGAATGAGAGATGTGGAAGTGAAGAGAGGAGAAAAGACACAGAAGTAAGAGGAAGGACAAGAAAACTATGAGAAGAGCAAAACGAGTAAGCTAAAGATAGAAAAGCAATGGAAACATGAAGAGTGAGAAAACCAAAAGTAGCAAGAACATTATATATAGAATGCCGAAGACTAAAAATGCAAAAAGACCAAGAGGAATGAAGGGAGAGTGGGAACAGCATGGCTCGTAAAAAAGTGAAAAGATCCAGAAAAGAGAGGAGAGTAGGAGGACCGAGGAAAGGGACAACAGCACACAAAGAGAAGATGAGAAGAGATTGAGACAAGAAAGACAATCTAAAGAAATGAGGAGAGCAAGAAGAGTGAGGAAGCCTAAGAGAGGAATACGTTTTAGAATAGGAATATGGTGAGAAAATAAGAAGAGCATAAAGAGCAAGATTAATGACCAGAGTGTGAAGAGAAAGGAGAGGAAAAAGAAAAGCAAGACAAACAACAAGTATGGCAGAAGTTAGAAGACCAAGGAGTCTGAGAAGAATAAGAAGAGTTAGAAGTTAGATGATCAAGGAGAGAAAGAAGAATGAATAAAAAGAGAAAGGGCTTCAAGAAGAGCAAGCGTGGCCGTAAGAGTAGGAAAAGCATGAGGAGAAAGAAAGGCAAGAAAATGAGGAAAAGAGCAAGATGTGTAAAAACAGCCAATAGTCGAGCATGGAGAATGAGAAGAATTAAGAGAAAAGATAGAAGGGTGAAGAATGTAAAGAGAACAAGAAGAGAAAGAAGAAATTGGAGAAACAACAGAGCAAGCAGAGGAAGGAGCAGAATGTTCGGACTTCTGGTCTACAAGGTTCAGACTCTGATCTTACAGGGTTCAGACTCCTGTTCTACAGGGTTCATACTCCTGTTCGACAGGGTTCAGACTCCTGATCTACAGTGTTCAGACTCCTGATCTACAGTGTTCAGACTCCTGTTCGACAGGGTTCAGACTCCTGATCTACAGTGTTCAGACTCCTGATCTACAGGGTTCAGACTTCTGATCTACATTGTTCAGACTCCTGATCTACAGGGTTCAGACTCGTGATCTACAGGGTTCAGACTCCTGTTCTACAGGGTTCAGACTCCTGATCTACAGGGTTCAGACTCTTGATCTACATTGTTCAGACTCCTGATCTACAGGGTTCAGACTCCTGATCTACATTGTTCAGACTCCTGATCTACAGTGTTCAGACTTCTGATCTACTGGGTTCAGACTCCTAATCTACAGTGTTCAGACTCCTGATCTACAGGGTTCAGACTCCTGACCTACAGTGTAGACTACAGACTCCTAAGGTGTACAGTTTCCTGATTGGAGGTATTCAGCCTCCTTATCTGAATTGCAGTGTTCAGATTTCCGATATGCAGTATTTTGACTCAAAAGTGGCAGTGTTCAGATTATTAAGTGGGAGTCTTAACTATCAGTTGTGTTCACATCAGTATTCAGATTCAGTCTTCATCAGAGCCAAAGGTCGGGCTCTGAGTTGCAGTGTTCAATCCCCTATGAAGCAGTTTTCAGACTCTTAATCTAAGATGCAGATTTAGACCGATTTAGATCTTTAGACTGATCTAACCTGCAGTGTTTAGACTCAGAGCTAAGCATTCCAAATCTTGATTTAGTCTGAGGTATTCAGACTCCTGATCTGGTTTGAAGTGTTCAGACTATGAAGATGCGATGTTTAGACTCCTGATCTGGCTTGCACTTCTCAGAGTCCTAAGATGTAATGATCAGACTTCTATGTTGCAGATTCAGACTCCTGATTTAAAGTGTTGATGTTCCTGATCTGCAGTCTTTAAAGTCCGTATCTGAGCTGATTTGCAGTATTCACGCAAATCAGCTCAGATATGGACTTTAAAGACTGCAGATCAGGAACCTCAACACTGTAAATCATCGGTGCTCAATGTTCAGAATACTGCTTGGAGCTACTGTTTAGACTCTTTATCTGAGTTGCAGTCTTCTGACTGATTTAATCTGCAGTGTTCAGACTAGTAATCAGACCTCAGTGTCCAGACTCTTGATTTGAGTTACTAAGTTCAATTTCTTTATCTCAACTAAGATGTTCAGACTCTTGATTTGACATATTCAGACCCTTGATCTGAGTTGCAGTGTTCAGACTCTTTATCTGTTCTGAAATGTTCAGACTCCTGATTTGATGTATTCAGACTCTGAGTTGCAGTGTTCAGACTCCTGATCAAATCTGAATTATTCTACCCTACCGTAAAATACAGTGTTCAAGCTACTGATCTAAGGTGCGGTATTCCGATTTCTGATTTGAGTTGCAATGTTCAGACTCTAAGCTTCAGTATTCAGACTCATGAGCTACAGAGTTCAGATTTCTTGTCTAAGTTGCATGACTCAGTGTTCTTCTGATGCATTGTTCAGACTCCTGATCTGCAGTGTTCAGACTCCCGACTGTGTTCCTGCGAGTTGAGGTCAGACGCGTCTCTTTCGTAGGAGGGGCAGCTGTCTATGGTGCTGATCTGACAGCAGCATCCTTCTTTAATCTGTCTGTTTATCCAATAAATGTTATGATTCATTTCCTGGCTCCTAAATACTGAGACTAAAGTTGTTTAATTAACATCATTTTGAGTTTCATCTTTCAAAGTAAAATCAAACTTATTTTAGCAAAGCTGATAATGCGGAATGAGAATCTTGCTGTGGGAGGGGGATTTATTTTTACACAGTTGAATGTGTTTCATTTGGAGAACAGAGGCACCCTACTGTGTAGTGTAAGTTAGAAAGGGGATGATGGAGAGTCCTGCTGTTTCAGTCACAGCCGACAGCTCTCGCTAAACAGGATGTGTGTGTCTGTTTGCCCTTGTTATGTGTGCTATTCTTGCTTGAAGCTTTTTGTTTTGAAATTCTCCACATCAGAATCTCGCCTTGCAGTAATTCTCCCGTTTGTGTTGCTGTAGTAAGTGGATGATGTTTTGTTTTCTTTAATGACAGCTTTTGGGTTGATTGTTGAAAATTGCTGATGGTTCGCTCCGTTTTTTTTTTCTTCCTTGCTTTCTCGTTTGATATCAACCCGTTTGTACACATAGATCTTTTTTTCCTTAAGGTTTTTTAAAAAAAATGTTAGTTGATTGTGTGACTGCTTATTGGTAGTTAATATTTTGCCACAATTCCAGCGACAATTTTAGAGACATTTATTCAAGACTAAACATACGAAAAGAGTAAGACAGGTTACGCTAAGTTCAGAAATACCATAAATTTATAACTTATTATGTTTAAAGTGTAAGTGCCAAGAGCGTGTGCAGGATTCATGGCTGGAACTAGCTTTTTTTTTTAATTGCTTGTTTGTTATTAGCCTTAGCTTGAGGAGTGTCTGCCATACAAGCCCCTGTGTATGAGCTGTTACTAGTGTTGTGATACTTGAGAGCGATCTTGAGACCACAAATCAATGGTTTTGGTCTTGTCATGAAAACTTGGGGGAAACTTTGCTCAGTCTTGTCTCAGTCTCGACCTACGAAGACTCGAAATATTGGTGCAACATGACCCGAGAGCATAACAAAATTTCCATGAACAGATTATAGTTTTGAATGCATTTTATTTACATGCTGTTACTTAAATCATTTGTACAAAATGAGAACACCAAAGGAGATGTGTTATTTTAGTTAATTCAATAGAAATTTCCCGTTAGCTTTGGAAGACACTCCAACCAGCAAATTAACATTTCTAAGTGGGCTTGATGGTGATCTCATCATACTCGGTTCATGATCTTTGTCTTGACTCATCAGTGATGGTTTTGAACCAAACACTAGCTGTTACTATAGAAATGGCAATATATTAGAACTAGAATATTAAAGCAAACCTATCATTTATGCTTGGGCTCAAACATCAGTGAATTTGAAATAAACCGTGTGAAGGAAAACGGAGAGAATGACTTATACGATTTCTACGACCATACGGTCACCGCTGCTGTTATAGGAAATATAATATAATACACACCTTCGGAGTCGAGATTTGAACTGTGTTATGAAGCACATTTTGTACTGACGGCAATGTATCATGTAATGCGATTCAGAAATCACATATCATACATCACAGCAGTTCTGTCAAATCTCATCGTCCGTCAGCGTGACGCCTCTCCTCATTGCGCACAAAACCAACCTTGAACCCAGCGCTAAGGTAATTTTACTTTAAATCCAGGACAGCTTAACTGTGAGAGAGTGTAAGAGAGAGAGAAAACATGAAACAGCCATGTATGACTGTAATTAATTCTCTCTTTGAAGTGAATCAGCTCTGCAGATCTAATTTGGTCCTGTTCACTGCTGCATGTGTGTGTGTGTGTGTGTGTGTGTGTGTGTGTGTGTGTGTGTGTGTGTGTGTGTGTGTGTGTGTGTGTGTGTGTGTGAAAGAGAGAGAGAGAGAGAGCAGGATTAGTGTAACGCTAATCTTAACCCCTCTGTCTTGTTCCCTACTTAGCCATGTACTGTTCTGCACTAGATGCTAATTGGTTATGCCTCATGGATGTGGTGTGTGTGTGTGTGTGTGTGTGTGTGTGTGTGTGCAGATAAAGCTCTCACACTGTGTGACCCTTCACCTGGAGGTGTCTCTGACAGAGCTGCTGATTGTTTGTCTCGTAATAATCTCGGGCTCAGTGTGGCGGCCATGTCGGAGTCTGAGGAACGGAGCGTGTTTTTCACAGAGACTCTTAATTTTCTGTTGATAAAATTCCACTTTAACATCAAACACATTCAAATCATTTCCACTGCTCA
This sequence comes from Parauchenoglanis ngamensis, assembly GCA_030014255.1. NCBI lineage: Eukaryota > Metazoa > Chordata > Actinopteri > Siluriformes > Auchenoglanididae > Parauchenoglanis > Parauchenoglanis ngamensis. Next base: position 12,495,770 of record JAQMYM010000010.1, read on the forward strand.
GTTAGCTTCTTTTCCTTGATCCACAACTTCAAGCTTCATCTGTTGATCTGTTCTTCACTGCTAACTCTAACGAGCTCTAACCTGAGAGGATTTCTGGCCGAGTTTTAGAAAACTAAATTCCTGAATATTTCAGATGAGAAAGTCTTACTCACCTAGCTAATGTGAGCGAACCTGGCAGAATCTTTAAGCCTTTTTGTATCTTTAAATCTTAGCAATCGTCATAGCTAATGCTAATAAAACTTTTAAACTTAGAAATCTGAAAGAATTTTTTGTAAAATCATAAACGTTCTTCATCCTCTGCTAATGTTCCTTAGCTGGTTCATTTTAATTAAAATACACAGATTTTTATAATATTTACTGCCACTGTGGAAATGAGCTCACCTGCCCGGATTCTGAGGATTTTAAGCCATAATTATAAATATTCACTGTTTTCATCACTAATGTAAATTTTCAGGCTGTGATTATCTAAACTGAAAGGATTTCTGAGAGACTTTAATTTATGGTCATTAATGTTTATTGACTTCGTTGCTAACACTGCCTTAGTACTTTAAAAATTTATGTCCAGAATTTCTGGATTTCTGGAATTTGCTTTGTGGCAAATGTTAAACACACTACAAATACAATAAAACTGAATAGTTTGAGATAATCTGACAGGATTTTAAAGCAAATTTAGTATATTTTAGCATTTATTTACAATGCTATTGCTAGACAGCTAACAAAACTGTCAAAACTTGACAAGGTTTCTTACAAGACTTTTGAGTTATATTTATAAATGTTTGTGAGCTTCACTGCTGTTGTTAGCCAGCAGGCTAACGTGCGCTAAGCTGTCAGAAGTTTCAGTCACATTTATCTAACAGAATATTAATAATTTGTTGGAATTTGCGATCAGGGCTAAAACCGCTGCACTCTCAGCATTCTGTCATATACTGTTTACATACGCTGTATATTTACAGGTATTCATCTGTCGTATGATGAAATATAACAAATATTAAAAAAGTATGAGTGGTGTTTCACTCAGGAGGCTGCCTACATAGGGAGCTTCTGTTTTTAGGCAGTTCTGCTTATTAGTGATCTGATCTCAGCTGTGTCTCGCTCTGAACTCAGTCTACAGCATCGTCCCCACTGGCGCGCTGCGTGTGTGTGAAGTTTACTGACTGTTCTAGGTGTGAACATCTGCAGTGTGTGTGTGTGTGTGTGTGTGTGTGTGTGTGTGTGTGTGTGTGTGTGTGTGTGTTTACCATCAGTTTGTTTCTTATTAAACATGGTTCTGTAACTGGAGCCTTAACAAACAGACACTGTTTAATGAGCTTGTGCAAATATGACACACTCCAACCACATATTTAACGAATGACTGTGAACACACACAGGCACACACACACACACACACACACACACACACACACACACACATCAACCCACGCG
>JAQMYM010000010.1:12498309-12541822 GCA_030014255.1 Parauchenoglanis ngamensis
GTAGGTAAAATTAGGTGTTTAACAACCTGTTAAAAATACACCAGAATGCAGGAAATGGCATCTAATTCATTAAAAAAATTTCCCAAAATGCCTCTGACGCTGATGGGATGTTTATTCAGCAGTACACTACATAGAGGACAAAAAAATCTACCAAGCTGCACATAAGTCATAAAGGCTGTTACTATATCCACTGCTCTTATATGTGTGTTGTTATTATTATTATTATTTATTAGTTTGTTTAGTTCAGTAAAGCAAAAAAATAAAAAAAAATCTTTCATATACATACAAATGGCTTAAATATCTAACCAAAAATAATTCCTTTTTTATGTGAACTTTAAATTACTTATTTATTTTAGCCTTAGTCACAGTTTTATGTTTGTGGTTTTGCCTGTGTTGCTCGCTCCTCCTCCTTTCGTGTGCGTGCGTGCGTGCGTGCGTGCGTGTCCGCGTGCGTGCGTGCGTGTATAAAAGGCAGTGTGTGTCAGCAGCAGATGTTCGTGTCTCACTCTATTACCCCATTACAGGTACCCAGTGAGAGAACACAAGAGTAAAAATGGTGAGTACAAACTTTCACGCACACGCACATATAGGCTACATTCATTAAATCTTTCTGAATATTTATAAACGGTGATTTCTCAGTGGTAGTCCGGAAATGTACAACTTAACGCGCGCGCGCACTAATTCAAGCTAACGGCAGAAGTTGGGTTTTTTTTAAGGTTTTTTAATCGACTACAGACTTAGCTACATGGAGAAACGATGGCTTTATTTCTTTAGCTTCACTCCAAACGATAATTACGCGATTATTACTTGTTCCGCAATCCTCGCGCCAAAAATACTCGTGTACGTCAAGGCGCCGTGTGCGCATGCGCAGACAAGGTTGCCCGCGCTAATTTGCGTTAGGTCATAAATCACCGGATTTGCGTGTTGAACGTGTTGCGTAAGATTGGGGCAGAATGACTGGCTGGGGTTTTTGCAGGTTCTTGGTGGTGATTGATTTGTTTCCTTGACAGATGAGCAGCATGTTTTACTGGTGGAGTTATTGTTTGTTTTGTTTTTTTAGCTACAGTGATTGTTTTTCACTCATTGAGTATTTGTAATGGTGATCAGTGATTGGTTAGTTTTCAGCCATGATCAGTGGTTGGGGTTTTTTTTTCCAGACTGCGTGACTGGCTATTTCTGTGCTGGTCAGTGATTGGTTGGTTTTCACCGGCAGTCCGTGATCATTGGTTGGTTGCTTTTCAGGTTGGGTCACTGACTGGCTGTTTCTGTGGTGGTCAGTGATTGGTTTTCAGTGCAGATGAGTGGTGTAGTGTTGTTGGTTGGCTGCTTTTAGTGGAATTATTCAAATTCAGTTCGTGTGTTTGGCTATTTTTCCGTGGTGATCCATGGATTGGTCAGTTACAGTGTTTTTCCGAACGGGTCGCTGATTGGACATTGGTCAGTGACGGTCAATGATCGATCGTTTTCAGTAGTTGCTTGTTCTGCAGGCGTCACCGCTATTCCGTTATTTTTAGTTGTAATCTGTGATTGTGTGTTTGTTTTTTTTGCACAACTCCTTCAGCTCAGTAGGTCAGAGAGTGAGAGCCAGATTGCGTCCTATTTCACACACTATCTTGAAGCCTTTATTTCACAACGTAGCGAGTTAAAATTAAGACTGATAGTGCAAAATCTTCAAAAGAACCTTACACAGCTTGTTACTGCAGACAGAAATGATCTAGTCTATAGCGCTACGTCTGTTTACACCCGTTCAGCTCCAAGCTGTGTGATTAGCGGGCGTGTTTGTTAGCTTTACAGCTTCCTGTTTAACCGCTTTCTGACCAGTCGTCCTCCCAGTCATTTTTACAGTTTTATGAGCAGCTGTCTGTGTGCGTGTGAAAGGAAGAATCGATTTCAAACGCTCTCCGACGTGCAGCTTCAGAAGGCTGACCTATAAAAGCTGTAACGCGCAGCACCAGCTTATTTCCAAGTAGCATTTGTCCTCTAATCCTGAGACGTGACACACAGACAGACACTTGTGTGGTTGAGTGTAAAAGACAAACGTTTTTCACAGCTTTCTCAAGCCAGACGGCGTTTTTTCTTTTTCTTTCTTTCTTTTTTTTCCACCCACAACATCACATAGCGAAGGAAGTCATTTGTAAGCATGTTTAATGTCTCACAACTGTTTCTTTACTTTGCTTGTTAAACTAATGACCACTGATGAGCATACACAAAATGTATATTTTGGGAAATAGCACCAACTTGGTTTGATAGATAATATCTTGGGCGGGCAGGGCGGTAACCAGGATAAACATTGTCTGACTCAGGTCAGACCTTTTAATTTGATTCATATCACTATTTTGGTTAGCAGCCACCCTAGCGTCTGTGTATAGCCAACTGAAGAACTCGGCATTCTTCATGTCGAGGTGACGTCTGACTGGTTTCCACAAATAATAACAACATGGCAAACCGAGCAGCTGCGTATCATGTGGTGGGAAACTTCATGAGATGCATTGGCTAGTTACACTCATGTGGGCGGATCCAATCCAAAGCAATTAGGACTAAAAAATCGGTAATCAGTAGCTTATATATATATATAGAGAGAGAGTATATCTTTATTTCCTCTTGTGTGTACAGGTTTTCATTTGGGAATAAAGTAATCAGTGTTAATTGTTTTCCATATACCATTTTAAAAAAAGTCCCGGAAAATAAAGGAGAGTACATGCTTATAACGTCCGTGGGAAGTTAATCATTGACTAAATCTGTTTTGGACTGTGTCAATAACATCTGACAAAGTCTGCCCATATTGCTGAAAATAAAGAGTGTTATCTATTGTAACACATTTAACTAGCAGATGGTCCTTGGACATTGGATCTGACAGTTATGTTCTTTAAAAAAAAAACAAACAAAAAAAAGTCATCATGTGTGGAAGCCAGCCAAACACCATCTCAGCAACCCATACGCCGAGGTCGCAAAGATCTTGCTATGGTGCCGGCGCCTGGATCCGGATCTGGAACCAGTTCTACGCTGGCAAAATGGGTTCAGTTATAGCACCACCTTTTGGAATGCGGAATGAAACGACCCTTTTGTTTTTCTTTTTTTTTTTTGAGCTATATAGCCATGACGATTGTGGCAATAACGAAGGATTTGCTTCTGAATGGTAAAAATATCTTCTCGAAGCCAGACGTCTCGGGATATCAGTGTGGATCTCTAATTATTTCCTAAAAGTTTTTCGTTAAAAACGTCCACAAGCACTAAGAAACCTCAATCTTGAGAAGCGCTATGATGTTCGTAGACTCCACGTTTCGGAGTACGTTTGGTTAATGGCCCAAGCTCTCGAACTGGAAATGGGTTCCTCAGGAGTTCTTTGATAAGCTTCTTGAACTGGTTCAAATCCTTGGGCTTCACACACATCAAGTTCGGGGTTCCTTAAGGATTCCTAAACAATCCTTAAATTATCCTTTATGTTATTGAACACTGAAAATCGAGAACTTTCTTGTGATCTCGAGTCCTTATTTGTGAGGAAACCACCTTTTCAAATATAAAGTACGATCCACAGCTGATAAACTCATGCAAACAAGCTGCAGTGGGCGAAACAAAGTCAAGACACAATGCAAATACTCGGTGAGCTGTAAAAGGGACGGCCTTTAAAGCTCTCCGCGACGGTATTCTGACGTATCCATGATGACAATATTGGGTGTGTTGAATGTTATGTTCTCAGTCTATAGTGAAAGTGGACAATGTACTGTATATGAGAAAGTGGGTAGTTCTAGCACACCCTAAATAGCTTCCTGACCAAACTAGGCCGTTCCCATGTGCCTGACTAATAGCCCTCCCCAGTAACACACCACTGCAGGGGGCAGGAGGGTAAAAATAGAGGCTGGCCCGGACGAAATGAGAAGCTGACTCAGAGACGAATGCAGGCGCTGTATTGGGAAAGTCGCTAAAGTGGGACGACTCTCTGGAGCACCGTCCCAGTTTCCCAAATCATTACTGGGCATTGAGGAATTTTGACGTTATGACGTTATGTCTGCCACATTCAATTTTAAAGCAGTGTATGCATGCGTGTGATAATGTGCTCGCATAACTTCAAAAATCAAAGCACACGTCAGCTTTAGGTTTCTAAAAAAAAATTAAAAAAAAGTCTGACTTGAACTGAAGTGTCGGAAAGACATTTTCACTGTAATTCCAGACAGGTGACATACAGTGTATTTATAACGATATAAATTATTTCTTAATTATTGTTATTTCTTAACTGGTTTTCTTTGTTTTGGTCCGAGTGCTGGGTTTGTCCTCCTGGGACACTTAATGGTTTAATGTTTCCAAAGATTAGACGTATTTCGTAATTCATTCGTATGATATAAATGTCACAATATGCGGCATTTATCATGTTCTAGTCGTTAGAAAAATATCTGCCTGTCCAACGTAGGAACATTCAACGGGTAGCTGTTTGCACCTCGAGCGGATCTGAAGCTCGCTCCCGTTTTCTCAAGGGCATGCTGAAGATTCCATGTAAGGGCGTAGGCAAGGCTTCACCTCTCACCCAAACCTGCTCTGAAAGACGTTGACAGGTTTGGCCTTGAGGGCTCGTCAGAGGAACTTGTTCTTCTCTGTATGTGTAAACATGCTTGGCAAACCTTCACAGAGACACGACCTTTCAGCGGCCTCTATTTTCAAAACAATCCACGGCTTGAAGCTTCGGAATTCCGAGGCTTTAAAATGGTGGATGGTGGTTTTGCGACCCGCTTGGAAAATGTGTGTCTGCGTGTTCGCCCTGCCCACACTCCTTAACCTAAACTGTCACCTGCAAATGTCAGTCATGTTGTGAAACTCTGAGAGACTGGACTCGCTTGTTTCTGCCACCTGGTGGTAAAAATTAGAAATAAAAATTTAAAAAAAAGCATGAATAGCAAATTCCAGTCAAATAAGAGCTCCAGTGTGTGTGCATGTGTAAATTTGCATATAGAAACCATGCTGTTGTACTTTGATCTGGGTGGATAATGGGATCGTTTCAGCAGGCTATAAAGAAACAATTACATGTTTCACTAAGCTTGAATTAGTTGAATCGAATACGTTTCTTGGGGGCGCGATTTCTTCTTTAACTCTACTGGGTCATTTTTCATTCCTTTTTATGTAATCCTGGCACACCGGCGCAACCTTGTGGCCCGGGAATATACAGGAAAGCTGTTTTGAGTCTCCTTTACTGAGATGGAAAGATACAGAGGCAATGCCTCCTTCACAGAAAGAGGATTTCTGATAGACATCCCTCGTCCGAGAGGTTTCTAATCTAATCACGTCTTGCGAATATCATGCTCATTACACCTATTGCCTTTCTGTTGGCCCACAGCGTGAGTGCATCTCCGTCCACGTTGGCCAGGCTGGTGTTCAGATGGGAAACACCTGCTGGGAGCTGTACTGTCTGGAGCACGGAATCCAGCCTGATGGTCAGATGCCAAGCCAGAAGCCTGTTGGTGGCCATGATGACTCCTTCACCACCTTCTTCAGTGAGACTGGAGCTGGCAAATACGTACCTCGTGCCATCTTTGTGGACCTGGAACCAACCGTCATTGGTAAATACGGTCTTATCTTGGGCTGGAAAGCAGCAGACCAAAGTTTTACCCAGAATTGATCCTCATGGATCAACAAAGTATATCAATCTGTCTATCACATGGGGCTGTTAAAACACAGGCAGATATTTAATCATAAAATGTGGGAAAGATAACCCTTGTATAATAACTCTGCATATTTTAGTCAATATCCTATATCTTCAGGTCACATTTACACCCAACGGGCAGGAAACTAAATTCTCTTTATGGGAACCTCTTGTTTCAGATGAGGTCCGTACTGGTGCCTACCGCCAACTCTTCCACCCAGAGCAGCTGATCTCTGGCAAAGAGGACGCAGCTAATAACTACGCACGCGGTCACTATACCATCGGCAAAGAGATCATCGACTCTGTCCTCGATCGCATCCGCAAACTGGTAAGATGGTGAAGAATGTAGATTGCTCAAAGCTAAACTTTTTATCACTAGTCATCAGTAGTCATGTTGGCATTCTGGGTTAACTTTTCCTTGTCTCCATACATGAGCAAATAATTATAGTAAGTCAAGTCAACTGGACTGTCTTTGCTCATCCCAGTGGCTTTGTTCGTTTTCCTGAAAGATTAAATAAGTAGCCAGACCTCCTCAGTAGTCCTTCATGACGAGTCCACTCCGCCTTAAAAATCAAGTAAATGGGTGAAATTATTCAGGGATTTTTTTTTTAATTGTGGCAATTTCTGAAAATAGACATCATCAGCTAGGATCAATGTTAAATCTGGCCCCTTTTTCTGCACAGGCTGACCAGTGCACAGGGCTTCAGGGCTTCCTGGTTTTCCACAGCTTTGGAGGAGGCACTGGCTCTGGTTTCACTTCCCTCCTGATGGAGCGTCTCTCTGTAGACTTTGGCAAAAAATCCAAGTTGGAGTTCGCCATCTACCCGGCGCCGCAGGTGTCCACCGCTGTGGTGGAGCCGTACAACTCCATCCTGACCACGCACACCACACTCGAGCACTCTGACTGCGCCTTCATGGTGGACAACGAAGCCATCTACGATATTTGCCGCAGGAACCTTGATATCGAGCGCCCGTCTTACACCAATCTCAACCGGCTCATAAGCCAGATTGTGTCCTCAATCACCGCGTCTCTGCGCTTCGATGGTGCCTTGAACGTCGACTTGACCGAGTTCCAGACCAACCTGGTCCCATATCCCAGAATCCACTTTCCTCTTGCTACCTATGCACCAGTGATCTCTGCTGAGAAAGCTTACCATGAGCAGCTCTCGGTGGCCGAGATCACCAATTCCTGCTTTGAGCCAAGCAACCAAATGGTGAAGTGTGACCCAAGACATGGCAAATACATGGCTTGCTGCCTTCTGTACCGCGGTGATGTGGTGCCCAAGGATGTCAACGTGGCCATTGCGGCCATTAAGACCAAGAGAAGCATCCAGTTCGTGGACTGGTGTCCCACTGGATTCAAAGTGGGAATCAACTACCAGCCACCCACCGTGGTGCCTGGAGGCGACTTGGCTAAGGTCCAACGGGCGGTGTGCATGCTGAGCAACACCACAGCCATTGCCGAAGCCTGGGCTCGTCTGGACCACAAGTTTGACTTGATGTACGCCAAGCGGGCCTTTGTGCACTGGTACGTTGGTGAAGGCATGGAAGAGGGAGAATTCTCTGAGGCCAGAGAAGACATGGCTGCGCTGGAGAAGGACTATGAAGAGGTTGGGATTGACTCTTTTGAGGAAGAGGAAGAAGGAGAAGAATACTAAGACGGATGTAACTTCTGGAAAGCCACCAATTTCCTGCCATCATTACCAAAGAAAGCACAATGCGCAATCTTGTGGTATTGTCATAAAATATCAAAATACAGCTACTAAATGTTTGTTTGGTCAGATCTTTTTTTTTTTTAAACCAGAAGTGTCCAAATAACTATGAAATTAAAATAAAGATATAAATTGGTTGTTTCATTGGCTACTGGCTGTTTTTATTTTAATTACTCTTAAGCATATAGGGTTATATCCAAGACCTCTTCAACCATCATTCTAGTTAAGCATGGTAATGTGCACTGAATTTGCGCAAATAGTTAGTGGTCGCAATAGCCTCTATAAATAGTACGTATAATCAACGTGAACTTAAATTTATGTAGAACAAAGAGAAATCTTTGTTAAAAAGTCCTGTTACACTTTGCTAGATCTGCAAATGCTAATGCTATCAATGAAAGTCAATTTACTGTCATGCTAACTGTTCAAACAAGACTAAGGTATTCAACAAGATCATCGATGCCGTTATGAAAATCTGCTTTACATGTGTGGTTCTATGTCCTATTACTCAGCATCTTGTTTCATATTTTGTAAAACAAAACATAACATGACTTATTATTTTTTTAAAGTCTTAACTATATGGTTAGTACTGATTTCAAGTATGAAGTATTGAATTTCCTTTTTAAAATGAGCAAAATCCTACTTAAAACCAAAATAACAAATATTGCACAAGTTGCATGAAAGTATCAGAACAAAATGCGAATCTCTAAAGAAGTGATCTGTAAATCAATGAAGTTGGCCAAAAATGACTTTTATGAGTATTTACTGAACCAACCGTTACCTAATTAATTATTTAATTATAATTGTTTTGATTAATTGGTGGCACGGTGGGTAGAAATACCACCGCAAGATTTGCCCGAGTGTGTGAATGAGTTTGCATGTATGCATGGCGCTCTTCAATGGACTGGGATGCCATCCAAGGTGAATTCTGTCCTCACACACGGTGTTCCCAGGATAGACTCCACCCTGATCCACCGCCGCCCTGACTAGGACAAACGCTGCATTCAACGTTAGTAGGAAGTAGGAAGTTTGTGCCTGGAATGATGTCATTTTATTTGATTTACACATGTTTGTCTTTTGTTAGCTAACTGTGATGAGTGACGTATGTGTATTTTCCTCAAAACAGCAAACTGTATAGTGTTGCGTCATTTAAAGGTACATTGTTGATGCTGTGAGCAGCCATGTTAAATTGCTGTCACTTTCTGAGCTCAGAGGAAGACTAGCCCTAGTTCCTGAATAGGAATCCCAAGATTATGTTTTCTTTGTTTTTCCTGGTTGGACATTGACTTATTTATGAGTTCTGACTTCTAGTCAAATGCACCGAAAGATGAATATTCCTATTTTTTACCAATTGAATATTTAAAAAAAAAAGAAGAATTTGACAAACATTTGGCTGGTTTTTTTTCCATGGGGAGTTGTAAATTTTAAAGGTGCATTAGGTAAGATTACTTCTCTAACAGATAGGTATGTGGACACAACTTTGTAATTGTTATTATTATTATTATTTTAACTCCTTGATCCCACACCCACTTTCCCACCCATGATTAAGAAGCTCCAGCCCTGATACCTGCTGAAGCGTGTAGAGCGGTGTGTATAAAATGGCTGACAGCAGGTGCATCCAAACACAAACAAGCATTCCGGACCAGATGTCCGTTTTCCAGATGGATTTTCTCAACCACATCACACACTTATATATTTAAATTTTATCACGTTTAACTTTTCTTCCAGGTTATCTATACAAGAACGAAATGGCCATTGCACCTTTAAAAGCACATGATCCTGTAAATAACCAGTGCTGAATGGATTAACCCTAAAAGCGCGCGCACACAATGAACGTCAGTGCCACGTCATAGAGTACCCGGAAGTGCGTCCCTGTAGTGTACGCGGAAGTGCTGTAGCAAAGCAGCGGAGGAGGAGGAGGGGATCCTTAAATAAAGGTAAAGAGCCATGTTTGCTTTCGCGTTTCAGCTTTTAAATGTACGATGTACTAATTATTGGTTAATGACGTCAGCCACGAGCCCTGTCTTTTAAAAGGAAGGTTAACGTTTTTACGGGATATTTACAGTAATCGCGGTTTTCTGTCGCTATATAGTCATTAGTGCCACGTTATAGATTGGGGCCAAAAATGTCAAGGAAAATGGAAATCATAGATATCAAGAGTACGTCGGTAAAACCATATGTTATATATGTAATATATAATATTCTGTTTAAGACCGATCATGTGCCATAGGGGCTTTTGTGAATAGCAGCTACATTAAAGGGTGCGTCCCAAATCGACTTCAAATGTAGGGTGCGCTCCAATCTGCATGTCTGATTATTAACTAGTGCACTTACCCTAGTGTAGGAAGCCGAGTGCCGTGTTTAAGCTCTTTAGACGGCCTTTAGTGATACACTTATAGATCCAGAAAACTTGTAAAGTGTATATTTTTTAATAGCATAAAGTATTTTATTGAACTAAACAACACATCCTTTGCTATCATTCCTTGAGTTTTCGGGTTATGTGTAAACTGGTGTTTTTAATATTTGTTTTCTGTTACTACTTTTTTAATAAACTGAAAATTTGCACCACAAATCATTTTACAAGTGGCTGTTTAAGGAGTTTAACATATTACTTTTGTCTTTCATGTGTTGTAGTAAACCGCTGTTTATCGTAAATATATTTGCTACAGTTATTTATTTTATTTTACCTCTTATGTTAAAACTGTGAGGAGAAAGATAGCTGACTTACAGAAACCCATGCTAACTCGATTCGCGTAGTCAGAATTTTTCACAGGTTATTATTTCGATCATGAGGTAAAAAAAACCCCAAAAAACACATTACAATTTGATTCATGTGTATTTTGAGTTTTTGATTCATTTAAGTGTGTATTTCTTTTAAGCCGTATCAATACACATTTCTATTAGCTAGCTAACGGACAAAACACTAGCTATCTGTGCTATTTATTTAATTTAAATGTAATTTTAATTGATTTGTGTTAAACCAGTTATTTACATGGTGACAGATTAATATAGCTAGTGCTGTAGTGAAAATAGATATAATATAGTGTAGGCTTTAGTGTCAACTTGAGGTACTTAGTCGTTCACGCACTGCAATTTGAAGCTGGTGTGCGCACGCTTAAATAATTTAGCTGTTTCCTTTCTTTTTTTTCTTTTTAACCTGAGTGGAAATGTTTCCTCACCTAAAGCTCAGCTTTCTCAGCACCGTTTGAGTTCAGGCAGCTAGAAAACAGTACTTTTAAGCAAACTGTACTGCAGGTGTTGAACTAGCTTCTGCAAGATGGCTTCCTTCAGCCTCAGCCAGTGAACCTGAATCAAACAAACATCTTGCTAGTTAAAGTGGTGGTCGTTGTTCAGAATGACTGATATCGATGTAATACCAGATGCGTGTTGGACGAATCGAATGGCATTGTTAATTGTAATGAGGTCATCTTCATAGAGTTGCTGAAGTGTGGAAGTGTTTCGTACGTATTTTTTGTACGTGATTTCTCATGAATGGTGTGTGTGTGTGTGTGTGTGTGGCAGTTCTGCCTGATGAGTGAGCGATGCTAGGTCGAGGATGGGACACGCACTATGTATCTGCTCTCGCAGTTCCATCACCATCGACAACAAGAGATACTACTTCATCCAGAAACTCGACGAGGGGTAAGACAAAATTCATCTGCTTGATTTCTTGAATGAATTATGAACCAGGCAGCAGGAGGGCATGCGTGTTTGTGTAACGTGGCTTGGAAATGAGTGCAATTTCAGACTTGACTTTTAACATTTCGACCAATAATTAACTAGCAAGCTGCCTTGATGTTTGCGATAAACAGATGGTGGTTGCTATGGTAACGGTGTAGTTTGACTTTAATTTATGTAATCTTAAATAAATAGGGATTCCAATATCTCTGTGACGTTAGCTAATGTTGGCAGTATTAAGCTGTGTGTCATTCTTAGTAGAGGGCGTTTTTTTGTTCGTTTCTCATGTTTCTTCATGGTTTTCCTCCTTCAGCGGTTTCAGCTATGTCGATCTGGTAGAAGGAGCTCAGGACGGCCGTTTCTACGCTCTGAAGCGGATCCTGTGTCACGATCGGGAGGGACGGAAGGAGGCCCAGACAGAGGTGGAGATGCACCGACTGTTCAACCACCCCAACATCCTGAGTCTGACGGGCCACGCCTTCATGGAGCGTGGAGGCAAGAGCGAGGCCTGGCTCCTCCTGCCCTACATCAGTGTACGCCTTTTCCACCCAAAAGCCTGCACTAGTAGCCTACTTTAGAGGACTTTACACAGGAACACCGCTACAGAGAGCATTTTATCACTGAATTCTATCTAAGCAAGTAACCGCATAATGCTAATGATAAAAAATAAGGCTGGCTTAGGTTTATCTGCGTGTCTTGTGTCCTGTTGCAGAAAGGAAGTCTGTGGTCCGTCCTCGAGAAGCTGAGGGAAAAGGGCGGCTCCATGCCCGAGAGCCGTGTCCTGCACATTTTCCGAGGCATCTGTGAAGGTCTGAAAGCCATCCATGAGCAGGGATATGCGCACAGGTAGTGTTACAAGGCTAACGTGGCTAAGAAGTAATGAATAAGACATGGCCAGAAGTTTGTACGTGGAAAAAAAAATGCTGCCATTTTGTCTCAGCTAGCAATTAAAGGCTGACTCTGCATTTTAGCTTGTATCGCAGAAATTACAGTCTTATTTGCCGGCTTTATAGATTCCGTTAAAAGTTTCTGAATTAATTTAGGACTTTGGGAGTTTGTTGATAACTGGCTTAGCTTGTTGGCCTGCCCAAGGTGGTTGCTAGCAGGGTAGCTAGCTAACTCGCCAAGCATAAACCTAGCCAAAGCAGTGGTGCTGTTTTCTAAATGCAAAGGAACTGTGACCTGTAAACAGGAAGAAAAGTGGACGCTCTAGCTGAATGTTGTGTGTAACCTTATGAAGGCGGCCATGTTGGAACTTATGCTTACAATAATTCACTGCTTAGAACTAAGGCCCCGCCTCCAGAATTGTAAAGGTGGGATTGCAGAAGTGATGTTTCCGAGTTTAACAATTTACCATTTTTTTCGACAAAACGGACCTCTTAGCTAAGCGATCAAACCGGTTTATTGTGTGAAAGCCGATTAACGTGCTCCAGCTAATTGGATGTGATGATCAGGGACTTGAAGCCGACTAACGTGTTGCTGGAGGAGAACGACAAGCCGGTGCTGATGGACCTCGGTTCTATGAACAAAGCCCGGATCGAAGTGAAAGGCTCCAGAGAGGCCATGACTGTGCAGGTGGGAAAAGAACTTGTCCGTCCTGCTAACTGATTGCATGGTTGTTTTGGTAAAACTCTCACTTCCATTGTTCAGGACTGGGCAGCTCAGAGATGCACCATCTCCTACAGAGCACCTGAGCTTTTTAACGTGGAGAGCCACTGTATCATTGACGAAAAGACGGATATTTGGGTGAGACACCTATGACGCTGGAGCTATGAGGCTAATGTAGCTAACAAGTAATGGAAGCTAATGGCTAGCAGTTTAGCATGGTAACTGCTCAAGTCTTCGGGCTATCAGCAGTATAACTCATAACTCGTCTTTTAACTCCTCACACTTTGTCTGAAATCACATTCGCAAACATTAGATACTAAAACATGATGTGCACAGTGATGCTAAACTGTTAGCCGCAAGCTTCTGTTAGCAACATTAGCTGACATACTAACTGAATGAGTATCAGTTGAATGTGTGAAATTTCAGTCAGTACTGACCCTTCGTGTGTGTGTGTGTGTTGTCAGTCATTAGGATGTGTGCTGTACTGTATGATGATACTCGAAGGACCGTACGATCTGGTGTTTCAGAAAGGAGACAGCGTCGCCCTGGCTGTCCAAAACCCGGTCGCTATTCCACAACCATGCAGGTCAGAAATCCTGTCACGTTAGCTTAAGGCAGCTAGCTAGTGTCAGCAGTAAAGAAAAAGATTTATCTGATTTTACATGTAAAAATCCTCTCAGAAATCCTGTCACGTTAGCCAGCTAACATCAGAAGTCAACATTGAGTGTTTGTCAATGGTATATAAACCCTGTCAGATTAGCACATGGATGCTAACTACCCGGTGTTAGCAGAGAAGATTATCAACATTTCTAAATGATTTTTAAATCCTGCCAGTTTGGCTTATTTTTGATAGTTAGCATCAAGGTTAGGAAAGGTTTTTTAAGTTTTAAATTTTACATCATGAATCCGATCAAAAATCCCGTCGTGTTGGTTAGCTAGCTGCTGTTAGCAGTGACATTTCTGAATTATTGAAAATCCAGGTCAGGTTAACTCAAGTTCTAGTTTTAGTTGTTGAACATTTCAAACAAATGTGTTCGGTTTATCCTGTCAGGTTAGCGAATGTTCTCTAGCTTGCATCAGCAGTCATAAATCCTGTCACGTTCGCTAGCTAGCATTAGCAGTGGAGATGACGGACATTTTATGAAATCCTCCTACGAATCCTGAGATTTCATTTATAAGCCAGCAAATTTGACCTGGATAAATCCTCTCAAAAATCTTCTCAGTTTAGCCGATTAGCCTAGGATAGCATTAGCAGTGAAGACAGATTATTAATGCTTATTGATTTTTTATTTATTTTTTTTGTGTGTGAAGTCTTGTCATGTTACCTAGCGATCTGTCGTCGTCGCCTGTTATGAACAGTTTTGTATTATTTAGAAATTCTGTCAGGGAACCTTATGTTTTGTTAGCATTAGCGATGAAAATGAATGTTTATATGTATAAATCCTCGCAGAAATCCTGTCATTAAAGATTATAAAAAGTTTATGTATTTTTACTTTTTATATTCTGAATACCTTTAGCTAGTTAGCATTAACGGTGAAGATTCTGAACCTTTAGGTCCATAATGAAAAACATTCTTTGCTCAGTGTAGTGGAAGCCAAAAATGTCCAAATTGGCTTGGCTGCCATTATGCTAATCAGCCAGAATTTAGCTCTGTTGTCTCTGTAACAGCTACTCTGAAGGACTGCAGACGCTCCTGAGCTCCATCATGGTGACGAACCCTCAGGAGCGGCCCAACGCCGACTGGGTGCTCGAACGGGTCCGAAACCTCCAACGCGCTGACGGAGGGGCGATCGAAACCGACAGAGTATGACAGAGCATGCTTTTTGTTTTCTATCTGGACTGTTTTTTGCCTTTCGTTTACCTCATTAAACACATCGAGAATACGTGCTCATTCCCTCTCACGCACACGTGCATCGACCACGACGCAGGACGCCATCGATTGTGTTGAAGGTTGTCAAAATTAGACCCTGCAAATCTGGATTTTCATATCATGTATCATGTTAGCGCTAAAGCGAATTACTTTTCTCGACTGTCCTTGTGGGATCTAGGGCAGAGCTTAAGTTCAATTCCATCGACCAATCACGATCCTGACCGAAAGTGACATCACCACTAGGCTTTTTAATCATGTCTTTGACTCCGTGTACTGCTTAGCATGAAATAACAGTTTAGCGCTTTGAGCTATGCTAGCCATCGGTTTAATTCGACTAGCTGACATTAACATTACCTCAGTCGCAGCTCAACACTGTCAGCGAAACTATAATTCTGTGTAATGTCCAAGAACTGATTGTAAAGTTAGGCTATTTATTACATTATTTACGAGCGTTAGCAAGCTGGTTAACGTCAGGCTGGTTATCATAGTCTGTGGATAAGATCGATAGCTACGTAATATTAAACGAACGATGTTCCGTTGTAGGTATCGTAGAGATTTTAAAAAGGATCGCCTTGCTCACAGTTAAGAACAACTAGAGGTCGAAAATGATGTTAACAAGCTAGCTAATGTTTAGCATATTATATTATACATTGCTAACAAGCTTATTAAAAGTACATATGGTGACTACAACTAATATTTTATGCTAAACTGTACATCGAGCGACAGTTACAACTAAGACGATGCTTTGCAGTTTAACCCACAGCAACGGATAAACAAAAAAAGTCTTGTTCTGGAAATTGCCGTATCTGTTCGTATTTTATTTGTGAAAGAAAGTGCGTATGGTAACAGTTACAGTGCGGAAGACGAACCTGGATTTTCAGTGACGTTTTAACATAAAGGCCAGTGGATATTTGCCGGTGTTGCATTTTATGACTAAACAGCGGTGACGGTTGCATATGATGATGCGCTATTGCGTAGTTGTGTAGGTTTGAACTCGCCGATATTTTCCTGACATCCGTGGAAGTCCCGCCCCCTTCCCCCTTCTCTGGGCCAGTGCTTTTGTCTCAACTTTATTTTCCTCGCTTTCTGTCATGGTACGTTTAAAAAAAAACAAAAAAAAAAACCCCGTATGTTAGACTTGGCTAACATGGGACGAGTATATAGGTTAGTTCAGGTTCAATCCCGTGATACCTTCAGTATATCGTCAGCCTCAGCGAGGGTAAGTATGGCCGCAGTATTAGTTCGTAAAGTAAGGTTATAGAACGCGCACGTGATTTCGGTACAAACGTACGGTGATGTCTCTTCAGATTTTCATCTAATTATGACACTAATATCAGCATCAACTTCAAATGTTCATGTCTGAGAAAACTGTATGTTGGAAGGCACTGTATTCAAGACACACCCTTCTTTGGTTAAAGTTAGCTTGGTGGGGGAAAAAATCACCTTCTTAGGAAATTAGAAGGCGTGATTGGAGCTACTTAAAAAAAAAAAAAAAGCAATTGAAGGTACTGCTTATTAAATAGGTAGCGATTTTTAGTTACTTAAAATATTTGTAATGTTTATGCTGATTGGCCACTTCGGGCTCCCGTAGCTCTACTTTCCAACATTATTTATTAAAGATTTTAAGGCGTAAGGGAATTTAAAATAAAGCGCTACATTCCATATGTTTTTCGTACATAAAATGAAGCCACTGTTACATATCAGCTGCGGTTATAATTTCTTATTCCCCTTTGCGTAGATCAAATAGTTCAAATCAGATCAGCGCCAGTTAGAGTCCATGATCACTATATTGTGGTGCTGAGTATCACAGTTTGCTGTGTATAACTGAATATCAGCATATGCACTCTGATACGTGTGTAATCTGTCATTACGGTCTTGTTGAGCAGTTCTCAAAGCCTGATGTTCATATTTTACTTGTATGTGTTTTAACGGAGAATCGTGTCTGTAAATATGTCTGGTTTTTATTTCACAACGATTAAAATGAATTCATGCTTTCAACTCTGGTGCTTGTTTTTCTTTTTATCTCTGGGTGACTGATCTATTTTAAAAGGTTTCGCAGGATTAATCAGTACTGATTATGACCAGCAGAGGGCGCTGAGCACTTAGCAAATCAGCTTTTACACCTCGCACTGGTTTTAAATGTGATCTGGTTTATGATTTAAGCTCATTTGTAATTTAATTGCACTATCGATATATCTGGCTACACGGTGCCCTTCTGTAGCACTCACCATAGAGCGTGATTAATAAGGGCTTTATATTAATAAGGGCTTTTTTATGATTGGCTCCGCCAATACAAGAGGAAGTGTTTTACGAAGGATAAAAGCAAAGAATATTCATAAAAAAACCAAACATTTCCAATCTAATACTGTTACAATAATTATTGTAATGCGATGTTCGATTCGCTGATGCACCTGACCGAACCTAAAGACGTTTGTTAACTCGAGCTACATCTATATGCTAAACATCCTGCTAGCACTGACCGAGAAAAAGCCCTGCCTTTTCAATACACTTTATTACCTCAAAACTTGGCCCTTTTTTCAGGACGGGCATGAAATACGGCCTGCGACGATTTTTTTTTTACCGCCCCATTAGCTTAAGTGACACGACAAGGCCGAGGCAGAATCCGGCAATATGGCCGATTACTTTAAAGCGTCCCGCAATCTGTTCATATTCCCGTAACGACGCAGACATTCCGGCTGATTGATTAAGCTACAGGGTGTAAAGGCTTCACGAGGACGCCAGATTTATATGCCGAGAAGCATGTTTATTCGTTTTAACCGAGAAACGAGGCCTTGTTTGGGGGGAAATGTGAGTGATATACAGTCAGATAACGTTATTGCGTTTTTACGTTGTGCTCGTCATGTTTGCCTAAACTGGACAATGGAAATTTTGTCAACAATTTTTTTTAAGTGTTTCTCAACACAGCTACAATGCAGGGGAAATAACATGGGCACCTCCATGTCTGTCTTTTGTTAGCAACAAGCTAGTTAACTGAGATGCGTGAGGTGGATTTTCCTCCTCAGACTAGCGACCTGTAGAGTTGCAGATTTAACAAGCGAGTATGTCCGTTTGATTAAGGTAAGGTGTGCTATGTTGCGTTAGCGAGACGCTGCTTCAGAGTGTAATTCCAGCCTAATTGTATTCATACAGTATGTTTTCCTAGTAATTTAGCAACACATCTGAGGTAAATGTTGATAATTCCGTGTCATTTCCACGTTCATGTCTGTATCCTAGCTAGCTAAATCATTAGCAGTAGCTAGTTCATGCTTTCAGTCGCTTAGCAACAGTTTGTTTCAACAAACCTCAACAGCAAATCATTTTTCTGCAATCGGTTGATCATTGATCTAGTCGGCAAATCAGCTACTTCGCACATAAACCGGTTACAGCTTAACTCTTAGCCTTCGATGAGTCAGATTTAACGAGTTCCAGTTCAAATGCGTTTAATCACTATATAAACACCACGCCACAGCCTCCGCGCCAGAGACGTCAGTCTCATCATGTCCTGGATTTTAATCACCCTCTTACATGGCCATGTTTTTTTGGTTTTTTTTTTGTCCTGCAAATGAAATGGAGTCTGTGACATCACCGTCATCTGGGCCGATGATGTTTATTTCCCTTTCATTAACTTAATCATCGGACCATCGGTACAAGACGGCAGGAGTAATTCAGATCTGAAAGGCGCGCGGTCGTAAACAACAGGTTTATTATGCACCGCCGTTTCCCGCCTGTTCTCCAGCGTGCTAATCAGGCTAGGCGTTTACAGGGCAGATCAGCAGAAGGAGCCGTGTGACATCTGACGGAGGAAAGGGAAATATTTTCCATTAAAGGCTCTGATTTACATCCGATGTTCACGTCTCACCCATCCCGCTTCAAGAAATAACCTTGGAATCTAGACGTTTCCTCACTTACAGGAAGGTGTTGCTATTAAATCACCTCAGGAATCGCCACAATGTCGCCGTACAATGACTGACAAATTTCCTCCTTACCGTAATAAATATGGATGGGTCGATATGCTAATTCTTTAGCCGATATCAGCAGATTTAGCTGTAGGTTGGAGTTAGCATCTTAGCTGTGCCTAGCATTTCGACTTTGTCAATGCAATACAATGAAATTAGCAGTGGTAAATCCATTAACAAGAAGTTTTGCACGTCATCCCGAGTCGGTTGCTAGCATGCTAGCTAAAGCCAACCCACAAAACTTTGCTAATACTAAATCATCTTTGTACATCACTCCAGAAACGAGACGCCAACAGTGTTTTACAAAATGATTCCTTTATTTCATGTTATTTACACTTTCCTTTGGCCTCTGGTTCATTTTAAAGCCAATAAATTAGACTAACATGTTTAAATAACATGAGACTGAAAAAGATTTTATTAAAAAAAAGACGACACTTGCTGTGCGCGTCTTGCTTTGATTGTGAGTTTGGAAGGAACATAGCTAATGTGGCTAAACTATTATTTTGTTTAATTCAAAATGGTATTTCATGGTTAATGCTGTCGAGCTGATGTCATATGATGACCAAAAGAACAAAACGCATACGTTAGCCAGTTTGCTAACATAACCTAACCTGACAGGATTTTACATTGTATTAATAGCTCATTAGCTGGCTAGCAAAATGGAAAATGACAGAACGTCTGGTTCTGTAGCTTTTAGTTGGTCTTTTAAATTGATCTGAACCGGTAAGTAGTTTTGAATAATGTTAAACTTTCATTACTGTAGTAAAAAAAAGAAACCGCCAACATGTTTGGGGAGAACAAGTGGGCCTAGAACAGAACCCTGTGGTCAAGAAATGTAAAATACAACAGTGTGCGCTCCTTGAGAGACATGGAAAAAGAAATGGGAAATCTAAAGAACCAAAATCTGCAATGTTTTCTGTGTGGTTAGTGTTCGGTACTCTGGTGTAACATTAAAATCAGTTCATGAAGTGTTCAGTTCGTCAGTATTTCACAGTATCTTTAGCCGGGATGCTAAAAAAATGCACCTCTCATCAAGTCACCTCATGAGCAAACAGGCTCGTCCTTGTCTCTGATTGGTTCTCGTCCTTATAACCCCGCCCCCATCTTTCTCTCGCCGTCTGTCATGTTGTCCACGTCGTCTTCAGGAGTGTATCGTATATCGACGTGCTTCTGCAAAAAGTCAGAATGTTGCGCGTCCATGTGGAAATCGTTTTTGCCGTCCACCCCTTCTTCCTCCTCTATGTCCTGCTTCCCAAGCCCCGCCTCCTGAGGCTCAGATGCTGGACTCTCATTGGTCGGTTTGGACTCACGGGCCGCTTCAACTTGTTCCTTGGCTTTGCGACTTCGTTTCCACTTCATCCTGCGGTTCTGGAACCAGATCTTCACCTACACACACACAAGTTGAAGTTCTTAGAACATCTTATATTTCCAGGTTTAAGCACGAACACGTGTGTATACGCTCACCTGTGTCTCCGTTAGCATCAGCGAGGTGGCGACTTCAAAGCGTTTGGGCCGTGAGAGATATTTGTTGACTTTAAACTGGTTCTCCAGCTCGAGCAGCTGCTGGCTGGTGAACGCTGTGCGAGGCCGCCGACATTTTCCCATCAACCCCGTATGAGGAGATGCTGTGCACAGAGAGACAGGGTTATAAATAGTTCTACTACAACATTAATATGACATTATACTGTATACTACATTACTGACACCACAGCGCTGAGGACTTCTGGTCAGAACACTTGTTCTAACACTACCGCTTCTATAGTAGCTGTTTATTTATTATGTATGGAAATTTCCATGATGTAATTAAATGAAATCACTGTTTGTCATGATGATGATTTAAGGAGCGCAGAATCAGTAAAACTTAATAACAGATGAAATGGTTGCAGTAATTCACCTCCAAATTATTTCCATATTATTATTATTATTATTATTAGGTTAACATCAAAGGCGTCAAGGATCTCACACACACACTTACACACACACTCCAAGCTCATCAATAAAGATGAAGGCTTTATTCTTTTTTTTATTATTATTATTATTACTTGGCTTTATCGTTGATGTGACGGCTATAAACACCATTACCTTAATGAAACCTCCATGAGCACACACACCGCCGTTTATTGCCATATAAATAATCAGATTTTAAAAGATTAAAAGAGTTTACTTTACGCATATTTCTATCTTTATTTATTCATTTCCGTTATTCTTGATCTTACTGTGGTGTCCATTTTTTTTTTTAAACATAAAGCACAACTTATTAAAATGAAATCGGTCAGTTCACTTAATTATGTTTCCGGAACTATTTTAATTCTATACATATTTATAATTTTTGGGAAATAGTAAGACAGAAAAGTTTTTTTGGACATTTTTACTTGGTTTTGTGCTTCAAGTTATTTTTGAGTCACTATTATTATTATTATTATTATTATTATTACTACTACTACTACATTATTTGTGGGTCTTTTTATTCACTTTTCTTGTTTCTTACTCACATGGAGCTCATTTTTTTTCTACTGTATAATTGCAATTGTGTTTATTTGATTTAAATGAAACGCTTTGCTTTGTAATGAGTTTATATTATATTGTGTGTACATTTACAGCACTGTGTGCTTTCTCAGGTACATGATTTATAATTTGAATCAACTCATGTTCACTTTGAGCTGAAACCTAAAGATTAAAATGAAGAGGTTGTGTTGAAAGAAAGAAAGGACGAAAGAAAGAAAGTGATCAAGTTAACAAATAAAAATCAAATTGTCACGCAGCAGAGAATTTTAAAAAGAACAGTACTATAAACAAACTACAAACAAAATAAAATGAAATGAAGTCGTTCAACAAAAGATACTGTAAACAAACAAATATTTGTAGACCTTTATAATGCCAAAACACAAAATATATATATTTATTTCAATATTTTAACTTGTAAAAGCATCGAACATAACATTTAAATAATCAGCCTGTCTTGAATTATACAACCAGCCAGAAGTCAGACAAAAAACAAACAAACATTAAACCACTAAACGTGTAAAATGAAATAAAAACAAACAATTTCTAATTTATAAACAAACAATGTGTACATTATTTATACCCACATGGAATACATAATGAGATAAAAAAAAAAACAAAAAAAAAAACAAGCAAAACAAAATAGCCCAGATAAAATAACAATAACTAAAACTAAATGAACAGACCGGTGTATGGGTGGAGTCGCGGCAGTAGGAGGCTCGCGCGGATCCACGGCTCGTACGCGGGGCTGATGTGCGGGATTCCGGTGTAATGAAGCGCGGGCACGGCGGGGAACAGCGGCGCGCTCGCGTACACACCGGGGGACGGCACCAGCAGCGGACCCGCACGCGCCCCCAGACCCGGAATAGAACTTGGGGGCGGAGCCTCACACGGCGCGCGCTCCGCCAGAAGAGCCTCGATGCGGAAGTTCTTGGATTTCTCCATGGAGACGGAAATTCAGGCGGAAGAAAAAGCTGCAGGGTTGAGCAGAGCGCGCATAAAATATCAGATTGACACCTTGTTGTTTTTAATTTCACGAAAATAAAGGAATCTTTACTTCACTCCGTTAATCCATTATATTCCATTTTATAAACTCCTTGAACGTAAAAAAAAAAATAAAAAAAAAATTATAATAATAATAAAAAAAAATGAGTAAATAAATAAGTTCCAAGCCGAGCTGTTCCTGTAGCTCTGCTGGCCTTCACTCTGAAGGCGTCAGAAACTTTGCCGTCCCGCTTTGCTCAGCTCATTTGCATAAAAGCTGAGCGTAAAGCGCTGATTGGCTTGGAGCAGCAGTTAGGTTTCTAATTAACCAATCAAACCCTTTCACCTGGGCGCGCGCTCTGCTGCGTGGGACATACACGGCATAAACGGTCTCGCGCTGGTGTTTCGACACCACGTGACCCAGGGCATTCAATACTACTTAAGGAATTTTAATTTATGGATCGTTGTATGGTCTTACTGCGGAATTATTAAATAAAACAAGAAATAAAATGAGCAGCTACAAATCAAAAGTGGAAAATAATCAAGCACAGCAAATATTAATGCATTGTTTAATATTACATAAAATGAATGTAAATTCAAATCCTCCATTCCCATTATCATATGGGGCTAATTTGGCGCTGGGAAATAAGTGTGTGTGTGTGTGTGTGTGTGTGTGTGTGTGTGTGTGTGTGTGTGTGTGTGTGTGTTCCACATACTTCATGGCATAATATACAGAGTAAATGGAGTCAGAGCTGGGAATGAAAATAGTGACATGATCTCTCTCTCTCTCTTTCTCTCTCTCTCTCTCACACACACACACACTGTTGCCCTGCTTTCTATACTTGGCAATACGTAAATCATTGATAGTAAGTAAAAAGTAGCAAAAAGCGAAACAAATAAACAATATTACCTGTTTATTTTTATATGATCAAATAATAACTATAATAATAATAATAATGATTTTTCATTGGCTAGCCATTGTGTCATTTTGCTGTTTACTATTACTCTAGCTAATGTGTTACTTTGTTAGTTATAACATTTGTTAATGTGTTACATTACTACTTATAATGCAAGCCAGTATGTTAGCTTGTTCATTCTATTGCTAGCTTGTGTATCCTTGTTTATTAGTGTTAGTTAGTGCGTCTTTGTTTACTAAACGCCAGTTGTGTTATCTTGTTTATTATGAAGTTGACTAGTGTGTTCTTGTTTATTATAATATCTTGTTTACAACAGTGCTAGTTTCTGTTATAAAATAAATATAAAAATTAAAAATAAAATCTCAGAGATAAAAATAACCCATAGAGCATTTTAAATGAGCTAAGATGTCTCGAGGATCTGGTTTCTATTCATAGTAAAAAATCTTCTCTCTCTCTCTCTCTCGCTCTCTCTCTCTGTCTGTCTGTCTGTCTGTCTTTTCCTCACTCAGACACACACACACACACACACACACACACACACACACACACACTGTCTAGCGCTGCACAACAAAGTCAAAGTTTATCAGAAAATGGCCCAGCTATAAACTTTAGTGCCTGTCATGTTTACAGACATTAGAGCTTATCACCAATTTCTAGCATATTTTTCAATCATTATCCCGGCCCTACAGCAGCTCAACGAATGTTCTGTCACACATCGTTTTTTTGTTTTGTTTTGTTTTAGTTGAAATCAATTTGTGATTAGTTGATATTTGATTTATGATATTTCAGTTTTAATAGCATATTAAACAAGTTGTATATTTATTCCAAACTAGCACTGTAGTAGGCAGGACAGCTTTAGAAAGGCTAAAACACAAGCTAGCATTTTAATAAACAGTTCAACACCAGCTAGTTTTAGAACAAACGTAAACAGGTGAGCACACGAGCTAACATTACAAAGCATAAACACAGTGTGTGACGTCACACACATGCCATGATGAGGTCTGGAGGTGTGACGTGCTGTTTGGGTGGTGCTGTACGTGTAAGCAGACGGCAGGTGTCGCGGTAAGTGTGACAGATGTTTCCCGTTTTTGATCTCGAATTTCCGACTTTGACCTTTATCCGTAACGCGAAAATAAAAACATGATGGAGAGCGCTTTTTAAAATAAAAGCATGGTGTCGGGTGCATTTTTAAGTGAAAGCTTGGCACTGGGTGTATTTTTAAATCAAATCACTATGTATTGTTTTTACTGATTTATGATTAATATTGGCTTTGTTTTCATCAATTTTAGTAGCCTGAGGTCACTATTTAGTTCTATTTGAACAAAAAATGTAATCATTTCTATTTGCGTCCGAATTTTAGATCCTTTTCTCGTCCTCTTCATCCTGATGTCTGTGGATTTGTTTGTTTTTCCAAAGCGTCGTTAGGCTTGTTAGCTTTTATGGCCGTTTAATGAGCAATACACTTTACAGTCCTCACACAACGGCTTCGTTGTGTGTCGGCTGATGAATGGAGCTTATAGCTTTTATCGCTCTGAATGAGGCGTAATTACTTTTTATCTTACAACACCGGCTTTAATCGTCTTGTCCTTTGAGCCGAGAGATGGTTTCACCTTTACATATTCTGTTCCTTGACATTTTGTGTAAAAATTTTCTCTTTTAACTCAATCTTGGCCAATATTTTTAATTGTTTTAATGATATAATGATTGCTTTTACACTCCGGGTTTATAGCTTACGTTTATACAAACCACACCCTGGTTTAAAACAAAGAACCATGCTAGCTTGGAGTATTAGCCTGTTGGGCTGTTCTGTCTTTGTGTCTCTTTTGCGCTTTCACGAAAAGATTTCCAAATTAATTCTCTACTCTTGTGCTATTCAGGCGTTTTTCACCAGTATGGCACTTCCATTTTTTTTTCTTACCAATTCTGTGGATATTCTCGAAGTTCACGTTTTATTTTCCTGTCTTATTAATCCTCTTAACGGCTAAATTAAGACGGCTAGCTAAAGCATCAGGCCACATTTCGCTGTTGCCTAGCGAGAGCATTCTCAGAGCTCGAACAGCGAGAGGATCGTATGCTCACCTTACCATGTCGAATAAAAGAATGAATCAATCGATCGATCAATAAATCCGTTAGCTTTACACAGTTTGGAATATTTATTTACTTCATATAATGCAATTAGTAAGATAATATTCATTAGACCAAAATCTCTGAATTCTGATTGGTCGAAAGTAGTGCATCTGTAAATGATGTCATATTAACCCAGTCTTTAATATGTTATTGTTTCTATAGTAACAGAGTAGATGCTTGATGTAATTGGATTTACTGGTTGACATGGTGATGTTTTCTGGGGCAACTTTAAGTTTTCCCACACAGGAAAGTCTTCAGGACAAAGGAATTTACATTTCTATAAATAAAATAGTACACGTCCGTTTGCATTGCATTATGGGTAGCACACAGTGAACAGCATCATAAAATAACGTATATTAAAAAGTCTCAGGGTGCTATTTTTTTAACTTTCTAGTGAAAGTAGCATGACACCAGTGCTGTTTGTCAAATTAACAACTTAACCAGCACTTCTATCAAACTAAGGCTTCTCATCCAGGAAGGTTACAGTGTTTCGTCTTATCGGCTGATTTTCCCACGGACGGCAACCTTTGCTAATACTTTTCATTCTCAGCACTGTCTTTATGACTGCACAAAGTAATTATAAGTATACAATGAAACTACTGTCGCACAGGGATTTATTGCCTGCTGTTCACTCATTACGGTTCCAATCAGCGGCGTAATGTATCTTTGAACACCTTTGATGTGTGGCTCATTATCAGTTCACGGCATGATTGAGAATGATCACAATCATACGCACCGCACACATCCGGCGGTCGGGCCTAACATCAGACCTCTGGCGGGGTGTAAAACTGCGAAATTACTTTTTTTTTCTTTAAACATTTTGCCATCAAGACTCTATCATGCTTCATTGATATAATGTCCCAAAACAGCATTTTCTAATTGGCTGAAAGCCAGGGGCGTGGCTGATGTCTGGAGAAATAGTAATTAAGTAGCGCTAACATTGGTGCAACAAAAATAAATGTCTTAAGGAATCACGTTAAATTAGCAGTTAGCTAAAGCTACATAGGCAAAGTAGCTTTACACTGAAGCTACACTCATGACAAATGAAAGCTAATCGAATGAAGCTTCCTGTCAGTTGTTGTAAACAGTTTTTCATAAAAAATTTGATCTGACATAAACTATAAACTATTCAATAAAAGATTTCTTCTTGTGAACAGTCTGTTGTCATAAACAGTTGTTTCTGTAAACAATGTATCCTTGTAAAGAGTTTGTTTCTGTAAACAATGTATCCTTGTAAAGAGTTTGTTTTTGCAACCAATTGTTCTCATCAACAGTTTGTTGTCATAAATAATTTATTTTTGCAAACAATGTGTTTACATAAAGAATTTGTTCTCATGTAAATAGTCTGTTCCTGTAAACTATTTGTTCTATAGTTTGTTGTTGTAAACAATTTGTTCTCATACGCAGTTGTTTCGCGTAAAGCTTGTTCTCACATGAGCTCTTTACTCCTGTGAAAGGTTTCAACTTGAAAATAAATTGTTGTAAACAGTTTATCCTTCTAAATATATTGCACCCATAAACAATTTGCTCTTGTAAACAATTCGTTTTGTAAACAGTAGCGTCCTCGACTTTCCAAAGCAACAGATAAAAAACAGCTACAAAAACGGATGAATGTATATTGTGTATAAAAACTTGATCTCATCTGACGTGATCAGGGATTTCACACGAAACAGTTGAAATATTTTGCACAGAAAGATGTAAAAAACAAAAAAACATCCAGTGAGCAGTAGAGCTACAGGCAGAAACAGCTTGTGGATGAGAGAGGTCACAGGAGAATGGTCAGAGTGCCTCAAGCTGACCAGGGGATAAACATGGAGTCTGTCACTGCCAGAGTTATTAATCAGATACTAATACATTAGCTCTACCTTAAGACAAGGTTGAAGCAAGGACTGGAAACTTCGCTAATCAAGCAGCTATTCACAGTTGTTTTCAGTTAATGTTTTTTTTATTTTTTTTATCAGTGATGTTTTCAAACTCACAGTTTACAAGCATCTCTAGCAATATAGCAACTACGTTAGCAATGTTAGCAGTTAGCGAGCGCTTCCTACAGCAAGGGCATGTGAAGCTAGCACGTTCTATCAGTATCTATCTAACACTTTTATTTTCTTGACGGCAAGTGCTACAGAATCTACGAAACCGTTTGTATCTGTTGTTCGAGTTTGCAGAGATCATTTCAAAAACGTTGTTTGTGTGGATGGAGATGTTTCTGAAAAGGATCATTTTGAAAATGGACCAGTGAAAGCTATTTATTCAGGCTGATGCCATGATAATACGCTGTCACAATATCGCAATATTTTGTAGAACTGATTATTGATACAAACTTCCCAGACTCTTCCTTCATTTGACTGGTTTCTTGCACCATCTATTTATATTTACCACATTTTACAAATAAATGTTTCCTATTAACTGCGAGCTTCTTTTTCCTTTCGGTTTCTTGTGCTTTTCCCAAAGTCACCTGGCCGATCCCAAAGTTTTGGGCTGTGATTAACGCTCCCTGACAGATTCATTCGAAAATTCATCCATCAACTCTTACGATTCGTATGGTCTTTTATGGCTCGTCGGACGTGTTTGTGTGTGAGCGAGCTGCGGTTTACGCACACTTTCTTGCCCACCTCAGCGTTTTTTTCTCATCCTCGCCCGAACAGAGTTGTGATGCATTTAAGAGCGTCGGTAACGGCTCACCTATGCTGACCCACAGGCAAATAAAAAGTTATTGATTCTCCTACCTTACCCTTCCAAATAAGACTTATTGTTGCTACACTTTTATCTAATCACTTGGCAAAACAGAAATAGGTGGACGGGAAAAAATTAAACCCATGGGGGGGCTGGGGGGCGGGGTTAATCCTCACCCTGCGACCACGGGTTCACTTTTGAGAGATGAAATTAGCCCAAAAGCTGTTAGCGGCGCTCACGTACCTAACTTACCTCACCTTAATCACCTCCGGGAGCCTTGTTTACACAGGTCGCTTTAATTCAATTAACAAAAGGGGACAAAAAAAAGAGAGAATGAGAGCACTAACTTGGCGCTTGTGCATCGGTTCGGCTTTATCACTGTAATATTCCCTAATGAATGCTTCACACATCTGAGACAAAATATAAAAATGTGTCACTTTATACAATTCTGCTGCCAGACAACACTGGGGATAGAGTTTCCTAAATGGATTAGAAAGTGTGTACAGATGCCTGGCACATCCAGTATGCCTGCAGGGCTTCAAATCTGACCCCTTGGCCTAATCCGAATATCTGAATGAGATGCAAGGAAACCTGAGGACCCGGAAGAAACCCTGGAGGAAACGTAAACCTTTGCACACGGACCGTAACCAGAGCTGTGAGGCAGTGACGGTACCCGCTGTGCCGCCGTGACAAGCTTTAAACTTGAATGAGTTACCGATTTCATACTGTAAATCCTGTACATGTGTATCCTGACATATCCACGTACAGTACAGTGAGATTCTCCTCTGTATATCCGCCATATCCTTAATATCCTTAACTTCCATGATTCTCCTTGGAGCAAAGACGGTTAGGTGAAGCTTGGGATTAAAGAAATCTCAGTTGGGGATTATTTAATAATAATAATAATAATAATAATAATAATAATAATAATAATAATAATAATAATAATAATAATATTTTAAGTGTTTGCTTATGTATTTATTTGTCATAGCATGGGTGAATGAATAAATGGTGCCGTCTTGCACCTTTCCTGACTCAGTGGCGCCATCTTGTGACCGTTAATGCAGACAAGAACATTTCGAGATTGTAGTTTGAAAAAACTTCAATTCCCAGAATACATTTCGGCGGATCTACCGTTTATATCCACGTGGTGTTAGTTTGCGCGGATTGTGCTGCCAAGTTCATTTCATTTCCCACTTTGTGCAGGTTTCACGCCGGCTCTCAGCACCATGTCCACTGAACTGGGTAACTATGACGTCTTAAATGCATTCCAGTTATCTGGCGCGAGCTTTTTTTTTTTTTTTTTAAATCAGGTATGGCGAATTTTAGGGGTTTTAGAGTAACATATTTCTGTGCATCACAGTGCTGGCTCGTGCACAACAGGCCACAGGAGATTAATGAGTTTCTTGATTTTTGTTTTCTTTCTAATGCATGTTTAATTAGCTGAGTGTGACTGTGCGCGTGCAGAGAGGAGTTGCTTGTTGTTGTTTGGCACAAATTATACAAACCTAATGATTTTATGATTGGAAGGGGAACTTATACCCTACTTAAAGTGAAAAGATGATGACAACCTGTCAGAATTTTAATTAAAAGTGGAAGTATCCAGCCAAAAGTGTCTGCTTTTTACTTGTAAATGTTTTTAACGGATAAAATAAAGGCGTGAAAAGTAGTTGTTCCTTCTCTGAAGTTGTAATTTGACTTGCTAAGCCGTTCATGTTAGCTAGTGGACTCGATGCTAGTCTGGCATTAGCATACAGGCTAACTTAGTTTAATATAGTTAACGGTACATAATTAGTCAAATTGACCTCAGAATGCTGTTTAAATGAGACTTTGCTTATTGAAACATTGAGTCCTCAAACTCAACCCTGCACTATACAGATGAACTCTGTAACTGATGACTCCTGTTATAGCTTTTAATCCAATTTTAATAGAGAAGATGATGCGGGAACGACTGTTTATAGCTGCTATAACGTAAGAGATAATACAAACTGACTTGGTTCTTGGAAGTCCTACAACGCCAAATGTAACAATTTACAGCAAGAAGAATGATGTGGTGTTTTCTGTTTAGCAATAAATTGTAACGGTTGGTAACAGGATCAGTTTTGGAGTGGTAACGTTTCTTTAACGTGTGTGTCGCAGCTCTACTGAGTGTGTCCGATAAGACGGGGCTGCTGGACTTTGCGAAGCGGCTCGTGTCGGTCGGGTTGTCGCTGGTGGCGTCAGGCGGCACGGCTAAAGCTCTGCGGGACGCAGGACTCTCAGTGAGGTGAAGGATTTCGCAGGATGGGTTTAAAGACACTGATTTTTATCGTGATCCATGTATAATTTGACTGAACACGAGGAATGTGAATGACCTGACCTTTGCTCCCATGTGTTTTCAGAGACGTGTCTGAGCTCACCGGTTTCCCCGAGATGCTCGGCGGCCGGGTTAAGACTCTCCACCCGGCTGTTCATGGAGGAATCCTGGCCAGAAACGCTCCGTCTGACCAGGCTGACATGGAAAAACTGGGCTTTAATCTCGTGAGGTGAGACAAGAGTTACAGCGTGACTGTGCCGAGCAGTCATTATTTGCTACCTACGTAAAAGTTCAGAACAAAAAAATAGTTTACACACTAAAATGTAAGGTGTGTACCACGATTTGGTGGGTAAAAATAATGAATTTGGCCCTGCTTGCTTCATGACTTAACGTCATGGGATTCCACATGACGCCTAATTAAATTTTCTTGAGTGGAATAGAGAAGTCATTCTGTACTATATTTTGATAGAACAGTATAAATCGAGGCAGCTTGGCTTTAGACTCAGTCATAGGCTTTTACTGACATTAATGACCCCATGTTCTGTGTGTGCTTTGTTCAGAGTGGTCGTGTGTAACCTTTATCCTTTTGTGAAGACTGTCGCGTCCCCGGATGTGACCGTGGCTGACGCTGTGGAGCAGATTGACATCGGTGAGCTGGACGGCGAGAGTCATCCGATTTGTTTTGTTTTTTAAATGGAGGAACAATTTTTTTTTTATTTGCTTGATGCCTTTGATGGACAGAATATAAACAAAATATAAGGGACAATTTCCTGTGCAGGTGGGGTTACTCTGCTCCGTGCTGCAGCTAAGAATCACGCCCGAGTGACGGTGATCTGTGACCCAGCTGACTACGAGCTGGTGGCGAAGCAGATAGAGGCTTCGAGTGAGAGCGACACGTCAGTCGAGACGCGCAAAACTCTCGCGCTTAAGGTGAGCAGAAACCTTCATAAATGTCACAGGATTATTACTGTTCAATAGGCCCCGCCCACTTGGTGCTCGTTCCACTAGGCGACACCCCCTCAGCAACCTATTCACTAAGCCATGACCATTCTCCAGCATGCTGTTCATTAGGCTCCTCCCCCTCAGCACATTTTCAATTGGCTCCGCCCCCTCAGCACACTTGGTTTACTCTATTGTCCCATTGTTCCTGTTCACTGCCTTGCCCCTTCATTTTTTTATTTATTATTTTACTAGGCTCCGCCCCCAGAGCACCCTGTTCGTTATCTAAAATGATCCTTAGTAAAGAAAATGCACCAGTAATCTGCATTTTCTTCCATGTCTTCTAAACATTCCACCATGCTTCCTAAACAGGGTGTAGTGCAAGACTGTATCTGCGGTTTGAGACGTGGCGTCTATGTTGGTTTTAGTTAAGTGATGAAACACTTTGGTCGTGCATGCCGACTTTTGGACCCTGTGGTATTTGGAATTCTCTGATTGCTACAGAGTTAAAGTCCACATGAAGAACGCCAGGTTCTTTCACGCATGGGAATGTATCTTCACCATGACCGTAACGCCGCTGTATAAAAGAGGACGGATTAGAACGAGTGCATTAATATAACCCTGTGATTTGCAGCCGCACCGCTGTCAGAGCTGCTGTTCTAGAGTTCCTACTACTTGTAGTGAAATGTAATGTAATATACTCAAGTCTGCACAAGTGTGTGGTATTTCAGATGTTTTCTTTAGTGGTCTCTCACTCTCTCTCTGTTTTCTCTCCTCCAGGCGTTCACACACACCGCGCAGTACGATGATGCGATTGCTGATTATTTCCGGCGCGAGTTCAGCAGCGGAGTTTCTCAGCTGTCGCTGCGTTACGGCATGAATCCACACCAGAGTCCTGCGCAGATTTACACACTGAGGCCTGCGCTGCCCATAAAGGGTTAATACACACACGCGCGCACACGCGCGCACACACACACACACACACACACGCACAATCTACACAAGCTATACGATTAAGAAAAGATGCACTAAGTTCCACGTTATTGCTTTCATGAATTGAGTTAGATTATATACTGACTCTGTGTACATGAGAAGTTGATCCTGTGATGCTTCATGACTACTTCTGTAAGTGTGTGTGTGTGTGTGTGTGTGTGTGTGTGTGTGTGTGTTTCAGTGCTGAATGGCGCTCCAGGCTTCATCAATCTGTGTGATGCTCTGAACGCATGGCAGCTGGTTAAAGAGCTGAAGCGCGCACTGCTAATGCCAGCTGCTGCATCGTTTAAACACGTCAGTCCTGCTGGTAAGTCTCAAACACACACACTTTTTTCACGTAGTTCCCAAATATTAACCCCTGATTTGAATGCACGTTGCCAAATCGGTATGAACAAATTCTTAATGTTTACTTACCTATCCATCTAGATATTTATTATTATTAAGACCCATGAAGCCGTGCAGTCCATTATTCTTTTCTTTTTCGTGTGTGTGTGTTTTTCAGGCGCGGCTGTTGGTGTGGCGCTTAGCGAGGAGGAGGCTAAAGTGTGTATGGTGCATGACTTGCTGAAAGATCTCACGCCGCTCGCTACTGCCTATGCTCGTGCCAGAGGTACAACTCTCTCACTCATAACACTTTACATCACATCATCTTTAGGTTCGCATTAGGATTAAACTTATGCTAATTTCGGGCATGCTTCGGCTCTGTCTCTGTAACTGTAAAGTGTGTAACGACTCCGCGATGTCCCCTAGGAGCGGACAGGATGTCCTCATTTGGGGACTTCATCGCTCTTTCAGACCCCTGTGACGTTCCCACTGCTAAGATCATCTCCAGAGAGGTGTGTGTGTTGAAACGTTTAGAGTTGGAGTAATTGCTATTCATTTGTAATCATGTAACTTCTTTTCGATCCTTGATTGTATTGCTAGGTTTCAGATGGAATTATCGCTCCGGGTTATGACCCTGAGGCTCTTCGTATCCTCAGCAAAAAGAAGACCGGAAATTATTGCGTTCTGCAGGTAACCAACACTCAGCATAACGTTCTGAGCTAAAATGTGCAATGATGCTGTGAAAGTACGCTAAATGCGTTTAAATTTGAACTACATTTACACTAACTGAACGAACAAGAGAAAAAAACGACAGTTGTTACCTAACGTTGTTTTAAATGTTTATCATCAGATGGATCCCGACTACGAGCCTGACGAACAGGAAGTGAGAGTTCTCTTCGGGCTGCACATGAAGCAGAAGCGGAACAACGGCGTCGTAGATAAGCAGCTGTTCAGCAACATCGTCTCCAACGGCACCGTGAGCTGAAAGCAACATATTCGCGATGATTAGTCCTGATTGTCATAACGATTTGTAAATCTCACTTCTGTTTGTTGTTAGCTGTCCGAGGTGGCGCTGCGTGACCTGATTGTAGCCAGCATCGCCGTGAAATACACGCAGTCCAACTCTGTGTGTTACGCCAAGGACGGCCAGGTGAGTAGAACGATGTGGAGTAAACGCCACGGCGAGTCTGAGGTTTGTGAACACTACTAGCTATATGTTTTCTATGTCTTTCTGGTAATATTGCGTGCGTGATCAGGTGATCGGCATCGGCGCAGGTCAGCAGTCTCGGATCCACTGCACCCGTCTAGCAGGCGACAAGGCTGATAACTGGTGGCTGCGTCGCCATCCGAAAGTTTTGGGTATGAAATTCCGCGCCAACGTGAAACGCGCCGAGATCGCTAACGCGATCGACCAGTACGTCAGTGACACCATCGGAGAGGTGAGTAGGTAATGCAAGAACATTAATCAGCGTGGTAACCAACAGCAAGATTTTATTTATTTTTTTCTTGTTCTTTGTAATTCTGTTCCCTAACCTGCTCGAAACAGGCTAGTGGGCTAGCATTCAAGTGTGTTTGCGTTTGTGTCAGGGTCCTGACCTAGCCGTGTGGAAGGCTCTGTTCGACGAGGTTCCTGAACCGCTGAGCGAGTCCGACAGGAAGCAGTGGCTCGCCTCTCTGCAGGCCGTCGCTCTCAGCTCTGACGCTTTCTTCCCCTTCAGGGACAACATCGACCGAGCAAAACGGGTATCGATTCACACTTGCTTCACTTTACTATTGCTAAGCGAGTTCTAGCAGAGATGTGTCAAATACTTTTAAAAACAAAATGCTGTAGAGAATAGCTTGTCTTTATTGAAATACAACCGTATAGCGGTGAAGTGGGCGAGCATTACACTGAGGCTAAACATAAATAACATGAAAAGGTATTACATTTGGGTAGCTTTGTTCCGTGTATAAATGGCCAGAAAGCTAGCTAGTGAGCCACCTGTATTAAATGTATAACGTAGAGCTAGGTGACTAGCGTTACTCTAAGTGCTCATCACTGAAGTAGATGCATATACATTCTGGTGCTCATTGAGCGTGTTCATGGCTTTCTGTACATGTGTTTCAGAGCGGTGTTGAGTACATCGCCGCTCCGTCAGGCTCCACCGCCGACGAGGTGGTCATTAACGCCTGCGACGAGCTGGGAATCACTCTGGTGCACACTAAGCTGCGCCTCTTCCACCACTGAACACATTGTTGCGTCTCCAATCTTCCAGTTCCTGACTTCTGAGCTTGAAAAATGACCAGGACCTCTTAGCAACACTTACATTAGCATCTTTACTTCGCTAAGCTGATTTAGCATGATGATTTGCATTTTTCCTGCTTTTGTGCTCAAAAACATTCCCTTTTTGTACTGTAACTAATAACAGCTGTGTCCAGTTGTATTAAAGCACTGTAAGTGGGTGTTTAATATTGCAGTTAACACTAGTAAATGGTACAAAATGTTAGCACTACAACTCCATCACATTTCATTATACTGCCTGTGGCAGCTGACGTGCCTGAAATAGAGATTAAAATACTTTCTCATAACATTTTTTGGTGTGTTTTCTGAGCAAGTATGTTTAAATATTTAAAAAAAAAAAAAAAAAAAAAAACACTTGGATGATACTGGCTTGTTAATTAGCTAGCTAAAGCATACTACTTAACTAATAAGCCATTCACTTTAGCAGAGTAAAGAAAGAAAGATAGTCTGAATGAAAAGGTGAAATGTAACTTTACTGTAATAAAATATTTAAAAAAAATCATTTGACTAGTCATAATTAGCTGTGCTAGCTTGATGATTAGATGGCCAGTCACATGATAAACTGATATGATGATTACGTTAGTTTGTTAATCAGCTAGCTTGTTGCCCATGTTAGCTTGGCAGTTTGCTAGCTAGTCCCTTTTTAAAAAATAAAATAGGATTTGTTGTGAATAGGAGTTTTTAATTAGCTGATTTGTTGTTGACGCTAGCTTGTTTATTAGCGGATCATTTCCATGAGTTGCTGATTTATTGTCTTTATTAGCCTTATCATTAGCTGATTGTTGTCTCTGAGCTTGGAAATTAGCTGACTATTCTCAAGGTTAGCTATTTATTCTCTGTTGGGTAATTAGCTCATGATTAGCTTATTTGTTGTCTAGATTAGCATGGTCATAAGCCGTTTTGTAGCTATATCAGCTAGTCATTAGCTGGCTTGTTGTCTTTATTAGTTTGCTTATTAGCTGGCTATTCTCATGATGTGCTGATTTATTGTCTACGTTAGCTTTATCATTAGCTGATTTGTTGTCTTTTAGCTCAGTTGTATTATCACAATTAGCTGATTTGTTGTCTATTTTGGCTTGGTTGCTTGCTGTGGCCAGTCTGAAGATTTGCTTATTTTCCAGTCTATATTAGCTGAGTCATTAGCTGGCCAGTCTCAGGATTAGCTGGTTTTTTGTCTATATAAACTTGTTTGTTAGCCATTGTCATGATTAATTGGTTTGTTGTATATATTATAATTGATTGGCTAACTCTGGCTTGTGGTTTACATAAGCTTGTTTATTAGCTGCTTGGTGCCTACATTTAGTTAATTTGAGCTATTGAGTTGTTTGAGCTTTGTATAGCTTTATTAGAATTAAGAAAATTGTTTATGCCCGACTGTTGCCAGATTTACCGTAAGATTTACTGTTTCTATAGGTCACACAAGATCAGAGTTGAGCTCAAAGCGAGTCTGAATTTGGTGTATAGAAGCTGAGTGAATGTGGTGGGGAAACAATTCTCTGGCACAATTTACCTGCATCTTCAAGATTTTGTATACTGCTCTGCGGTGACATGCTGGCACTGGCTCATTGCATTAACATACAAGTGTTCTTAACAAAGCGGAAGGTAAGTGTGTATCCTTAAATGCAATTGAATTAGAGTTAAATCTTAAAACCCCCTTGGATGCCTATTTTTGTGATCAAGTGTGTACATATGCTGAGACCTCTTAATGGAGCAATTGTATGACCCCGTATTTGCAACAAAAACATCCCAGGAACCTCCCGAGTTCTCGCTAGATTGGTGTCGATTCAAAATGAGAAGGGAACCCTGGGTGGGGGAACACACTTGGGTATGTACATATCACACTTTCTAACTACCAGGAGTGCAGAAAATCACCTGAATGACTCCGCAATGTGTTTCAATGCATTAGATTTCTCACTCATTTATAAAGGAACACTTAGGAAATTTTTTTTTTTTATTTAGATTCCCATTCAGATTGCGTGACCGTGCCGTGGACCCTGTGGACGAGCCTCATCGTGTCAGACGCTGTAGAAGGACCGACGTCCTGCACTGTGATCCACATACACTCCTATTCTGGAGGATGATGGAACTCTGAGCTCAGTTTTAAATGTTGTTGTGATGGAAAGAGCGAGAACTGCACAGATTCCAGGACTGACTGTTGTGTCCAAACACGTACTCCTTTCCAGACGTCCATCACTGCTCCATTCCACCTCACAATAACAACGTCCACACGCATTCCCCTTACACAACACCAGAAGCTAGGACTTAAACCTCTTAAACCTTAATTAATCCTGTCAATATCGTGGTAAAAGTTTGCTTTTGAACCTAAAGATCTGTAAGTGCAAGTATGCTCAGACCAGCAATGCCGAGACCTTCAATAGTCGTTGTTGTAATGGTGTGGGGAATGATTCATGGCACCCTTTAACACCATTTGAGTATTATTTAGATGCCAAAGCCTGAGAATTGTTACTGACTACATGCATCCATTGAACCAATTAATGGCTATTTCCAATACCAGTCACAACAAACAAGTTGTCTTAAACTGGTCCCATGAACAAAATAATGAGTTTAATGTATGGTAATGGCTTCACCATGAACAGATCTGAATCCTTTTGCGCGCCTTTGGTAACAGAAGACTACACTGGGATGCACACTAGTTGGGCAAGAACAGGAATCGTAGGCTACAGTGGCACATGCTCACTGAAACTAGATGGATAATGATTGGGAAATGGTACCTGTTCTGGTTAATCTGTTTCTGCTGCAACACACAGATGGTAGCACCAGAATGTGGCATTAAGAGCATGATTTCATGCTCCCAGCCTGATTTATGGCAACAGTTCAGGCTGGTGGTGGTGGTGTGTTGGTGTGGGGAATGTTTGTTTAAGGATTATGACATGAATCTTTTGCACTGTGCTGGTAGCAAAATAGATCATTATGCAATAGTGAATTTTTTTTTCCCCCTTTTACTTTTTTTGAATATTTGAGTCAATTATAGTAGTTTGAGTAGTTCAGCGTAAATATAACAGAAAAAAGTTAAGTTAAATATAAGTGGTAAAAATATATCTAAATTTATAAATGTTATATTTATAAGTATACAACTTAAGTGGGAATGTAGAACTTAAATGTTTCATTCGTATGCTAATATGAATGATGGTGTAAATCTGGCAACCAAAGGGTGTGTTTTCAAGTACACTGATTTAAGTTTATCACATGAAACACAAAGGCATCAAGGTTCTTTGTAAAACTTTATTAAAAATGGGAATTTGACAGTAGTGAAGACTTCGGCACGAACAGTACAATTACTTTCTTAACTGCATTGAATGAGAACACTTGTGGGGCCAAATGGATAAATAAATCACAGAGCGTTCGACAAATCAGGACGGATCAGCAAAATGTGTGTCGATCTAGAAACAGTGCTGGCTCTGAGCGGACTCGCGCCATGGAAGAAGAAAAAACCGGATGAATTAAAAAAGCTCATGCGACATTCTCAGAAATCAGTGCTTGATTTTTTTTTTATTGTGCAGTTATAAAAATAGATGTTATTATTTTAATAACACTGGTAAAGTAGATTAACTTTATTTATTGTATGGAAATTTGCCAACATTCTGTGTAGGTTTTCAAATGAAATGAACCAAAAACAAAACAAAACAAAATAAAACTGACAAAAGCCAATCAAATGCCTGAAGGACAGCACAACCAATTAAAAGCAGTGAAAATCGCTATGGCGTCATGCTGACTTCGCTGATTGGCTGAGAAGCAGCAGCGGTGATTGTAGTAGCCAGTAGGAAGGCATTTAAGGCACTAGGGGGGTTAGTACAGTCTCACAGACTCTGTCTCAGATCAGAGATGGGGGTGGGGTGGGGTGCGTCTGGGTGGGGGAAAGTGGAGGTCACCAATCGCTTCACTCTCTCCGGTTGGGATTGGCCACGGCGTCGGCTAGGATATCCGGCCGGAGACACTCGATGGGGCAGTGGATATTCTGGAAAGGAAAGCATGACTGATGTTATATACTGTAAACTGCAATTGAACTTTGTACCATAAACACTTGCATAAGTTTTTAAACAGTGGTGTTGATTACACCAGTGCACTGATGTGAAAAAAAGAAAGAAAAGAAAATCAAGAACTCACCACTTTGGCAATGCCGCCTCCGTAGCGGACCGGCGTAAGCAGTGTGCTGCTGTCACTTCCGGGCTTTCTGCAGTTTTCACAACGCCAACCCTGATGCCAAGTACACAAACAAACAAACAGAGACATTAATGAGAAATGTACACTGAAGGAAAAAAAAAACCCTGGTATTTTTACGAGGAGCATTAAAACACAGTCATGCATGAACAGTGGTAGACGTTCGCACCTGCTGTCCTCCGTAACAGGTGCAGGTACAGATCGCACCAAGATACTCCTTCTGCCACTGGTTTCCCACCTGGTACGTCTTTCCATCATCGTAACACGTCGACTCGTCTGTAAATGCAAAGGAGAAGTTCCTGAACTTCACATGATCGTATGATTAAAGGTGCCATGATCATTCGAATGTCGAATCCACCTAACATTAGAAACCTAATCTTGCAAAGAAAAAGACTAATCTTACCTAATGTACCTTTAAATTAACGTAACGTAATTGTTTCTGAGGAAGTTTGCACTCACGTGGCTCACACCTGAACTCTCCCTTGCCATTGCCGAGGCAGGTGCAGGCCATCGTCTGACCGTTTTCCGCTTGTCTCTCCCACCGCTCGCCGATGCGGTAGTTGTGCCCGTTGTCATGGCACCATTCTGTATGATAGAAGAAACACATTACACAAAAAGTCTTGAAATGTTTCTGGGCTTTTTTTTGTTGTTGCTGTGTAAATTGAATAGTGGATACATATTAAGGAAGGTTAAGCTAATCTAAGTTACACCTAAACATCTGTTTTTAAAATCTGACTGGAAACAATGAGTCACGGGAATGTTATTGCATCATAAAATATAACAGCCAATCATGTTTCAACATCTTAATGAAGGGAATGCAACACTGGTTTAGCAGGGAATTGGGGTGTTTCCAAATTTGCTTATTCATGTACATTTTTATCCTGGTTTGATGTTAATTAATGTACGTACTGGAGGAGTCGCATCGGAAATGGCCGCTGCCCAGGCCCAGGCACCTGCACCACAGTTTGAAACCAGTCTCGGACATGCGCTCCCATTCTTCCCCTACTTTGTGATGAGTTGCAGTTAAAGCGTCGTAGCACGAATCTATGCTGGCTGGAACTCCTTCTGGACCTAACAGAGAAATTTCATGCAAGATTTCATATAACATGGGATTTTATAATAAAAAAAAAAAGGTGTCTACAGAGCAATACAGGATTTTAAACACTTAAAAACTACGTAGCGGACATGTTTTATCTTGTACCTGTGTTACCGGCAGTGATGACCTCGTCAAGGATTTTGTACTTGAGTGCGTCCTTCAGAGCCTCGACGAGGACGTGGTACGTGGCCCCGGACGTGAGGCCGATCAGTGTGGCGCTGGTGGAGGTGGCAGGAAGTTGCAACTGCAGCCGAACAAGTTCAACAAACAGTTAATGTGTGATATGTTTACCAAACTCGCCCACGACATGTGTACAAAAAAGCTAGTGGTTTGTCAATAATATCTCCAAGTCAATCAGCACTTTCTGATTAATCAGAATAATTACAACCAATTTTGAACAACCGACGGTCCAGAAACAGTCTGTTCTTATTGACTTGCTCACCTGGAACATCTTCTCATTGAGCTGTGTGACTGGATGGCAGGTCACAATGTAGGCTGTGCTCTGCTTGAAGGGCTGCCAGCTGACGGTGGTCTGAGTCTGAGCCTCCTGCGGCGTTCCCGTCTTATTTTCTGTAAAAAGGAAACCGTGAGCGTTTCTGTCGCTCAGCTGCACCACCTTGGGCACTCGTGAACCGTCCGGCCCCGGGGCGGGCACATATATGAGCATCTGGCCCGTCCTGGGGATGGAGGGCTTCGGTTGCCCGCTGTGAGGCAGATCGGGATAGTTGTTGTTGTATTCCGTGTACTCCATGCCCTGGCCGCCCTCTCCTGGTCTCGGCTGCACCGTCGGACCCACCACATTCACCACGATGTCCGTCTCGTGCACGTCCATGGGACCACGTGTGTTTTGGCGTGGATTTTCAGGCAGCAGCGTATTCTCTGCCAGCAGAAAAGCCATTAGTAGCAAAGCGGGAAGATGAACGAAGAGGTAAGACAGCAGCTAATGGCTAGCGGAGATCCATCCAAGGAGAAAAGAATGGTTCAAGAAATGCCGCAAAATGGGAAATATTTTGTTAATACTGTAATATGAAGGTAATTATTCCAAGTGGTTGCTAGGGTGTTGCTATGGTGTTCCACTTGGTTGCTAGGGTGTAGGTGAGCGGGGCAGTGCACTTTTAATTATCTAAGTGTCCCACAGGTGGCAAGACGGACCTTCTAAAACATTCCACCATTCATTTCAAAGGGGACAAAATCAGAATTTGAGTTGGTTGCTCTAGAAGTTTCCCCTTTTCAGATCTTAAGCATCAGCCACTGCAGTTTGCCTCCGTTTAAAGGCACAATTATGGTTTTTATGCAGCTAGCTAAATAGCATTGCACATGTAGTAGCACACACAGAACTATTAGCATTTCAGTAGACGGCACTGCTAGCTTTAACAGAACAGAGCCAGCTATAATGCGGAGGCTGAGTGTTACCATGCTAGCGACTCAAAACTTCTTTTTGTCTGCTCTCACCACTGAGCAACAAAAAGAGTGTTTTGAAGGAGTACACCTTTATTACAAATAGAACTGTGTGTGTGTGTGTGTGTGTGTATGTACTTACGTGTACTGGCCTTGCCCACCAGTGGTGGACTTCTCAGAGAGTTCTGCAGAGCGATGATCTTAATGATGTACACAGTGGCTGGTTTCAGACCTACAATCACATCAACATTGAACACTGAATATCCTGGCGAGGCAACATCTGGACTATATCAACACACACTTTACTCCAAATGTCTATAGAGAGACTTCGAAAGTGCAGGAGTTATAATACTGTATAAGCTATTATGCACTAATATACATCTCTATTTCTTGTGATATTCAGGAGTTTAGAAAACCACATCGTTCATGTACCTGTGATGGTGGCGTAGTTAGTGCCGGCATGTGGGCGTGGCGTGAGCTCACGCGGGCTTCGTCCTTCTTCCTCATAGGTGATGTAATATCCTGTGATGCGGCTGGTTGGCGGCTGCCAGCTGAAGGAGATGCTGGTTGGGGTCAGAGCCAGGAACTGGAGGTCAGTCGGGGACTGGAGGGACGAAGCCACTGGGGAAAAACACACACACGCATGGTGAGTCAAGAGCATGGATGACCAAATAATTTATATAAGGAATCTATGAGTATTTATTAGGAATCAAATTTGAAAGTGTGTGTATATGATAAGGTACTTGTGTTGGTGGTGAGGGTGAAGGGTGCGCTGCGACTGTCTCCGTTCAGTGTGTAGATGTTGATGATGTAAGCGGTGCCCGGCTGAAGACCTGAAACACACCAAACAGAGTTTGGACATGAAGAGAATTAATCGGGATTTTATTCAAATATTCATACATTGTTTCATACATCGGTCACACGTTTGCTTTTGGAATGGGGCGATAAGTGAAAAACTTTAAATAGTTGCAATATATTTATAAGTCACATCCTTGCATTGATTTGTATTCTTTAATCCTTTAATGAACAAAACGTTACCTGTAATTAAGGCACTGCGATGTTCGGCTGGAACCTCCTTCCTGATAGTTGGATAGTTTCCTGTGGCGGGCTTGGCCTCAATCAGGAAGCCTGTTATTGGCTCGATCTTGGCTCGCCAGGTAAGTATAATGCTCGTGTCCTTCACTTCATTGATGCGAGGGCGCCGAGGGGGGCTGATATCTGCCAAGCCAATCAGAGACAGGCTTGAAGGTTAAATGCTTCGGTTTTAAGCGCACATTCTAACACCGTCTTCCATGTCCACTTGACAACAAATTATGTAAAATATATCCACTAGGGGGTGCTACAACACAAAAACTGTCACAACTCATTCCACTCTGAATGAACAACTGAACATGTTTGTCAACTGCTCTATTTATTGCAAATTGGGGTCCATGTGCAAATCAGTGCTTGGACCCCGATGATCACTCCTTGCTATTTTTGTTGTCAATCATCCTATTCTGAAATTTCCTGGATTCTGAAATCATGGAGTTTTGTTCACACATTATAATTATTATGCTGAATAGCCTTATTATATAAACTTTTTCACCTTCAGTTGTAGTGACCTCTCCAACGAGAGGTGGGCTGCTGACAGAATCCTTCAGTGCATACACGCGCACCTCGTACACCGTGGACACCTGGTGATGGAAAACGGTAAACGATTATACCTTCGATAAATTGCATACGTAAGCAAATTTAACACAATTCGTACAAAACCTTTTAGAAAGCTAACCTTGACGCAAACCTTTCATGACTGCAAGTAGTCTGTGCAATCAAATGAATGAGATTACCTTTAAG
The DNA here is from genome assembly GCA_030014255.1 of Parauchenoglanis ngamensis. Taxonomy (NCBI): domain Eukaryota; kingdom Metazoa; phylum Chordata; class Actinopteri; order Siluriformes; family Auchenoglanididae; genus Parauchenoglanis; species Parauchenoglanis ngamensis. Next base: position 12,541,302 of record JAQMYM010000010.1, read on the forward strand.
GTTAAAGTGGATCAGGTAGTTAAAGAAAAGAAAAGAAAAGAATTTTTTTACCAGAAGTCCAGTGACGGTGACCTGCATGGCATCAGGAGCTACGTTCATCTCTTTTGGTTGCACGATGTTGTTTTTAGGTGTCACAAGGACACGGTATCCGTTCAGCCTGATGCCTGGTGCCCTCCAGAGCACCACGAAGGACGAGGGGCCCACGTCTCCGAACTGGATGTTGGTGGGGGCGGGGACAGTTGCAAGGCCTGGAGTACGTACTGTAGAAACAAAGTGTAAGGAAGTGACAGATATTTTTTCTCTAGTTTTGAAGTCTCACAGTGCATTTTTATATTAATTCAGCATAATGTAGAAGTGTATAATGTTTTTTTCACACAAGTTTATACATTGTCTGTTTTGAGTCATAATCTCTAACTAGCTATCAAGCAGAGTTGATCTAAAAGTCATTTTAGGAAAAACTATTGTGTGTGTAAAGTTATACCACAAAGGGCAGGTGTTAATTTATATATATATATATATAT
>JAQMYM010000010.1:12541922-12557112 GCA_030014255.1 Parauchenoglanis ngamensis
CACGTTCTCCTGTCTCTGGGCTTGAGTAGATGACGCGGTATGAGGTGACGCGACCTTGCGGGGGCTGCCAGGACACGCGCACTGAGGAGCTATCCACATCTGAGAACGTCAGATCTTTTGGGGTGTCTTTGGAACTGTCCGGTACTAAAGAACAGAGAGGGGAATCGTGAGGTAAAAGCGTTGAATTGGGATTTTCCTGGATTTTTCTTTTTGTTCTTAGGCATGTGCTGATATTAAACAGTAGCCCTGTCTGCCATGTTTCTCAAACTTTGAATCTGTTATTCGGTGAATAGAATTATGGGCTTGCATTATCCAGCCCCATAACGACACTGCTTCTTCAATTTTATACAAAAAATAACCCATTTAAAGGAAACATACAAAGCCATTCTTTTTCTGGATGAATATTCATTTATTATTTAGCAATAAAGATGCTCCTAGACAAGTGTTATTTAATAATTACCATGTTCCTGGATCAGCATTATTCTGTATTGATACTATTCCTAGATCAGTACTGTTCAGTGATCTCATTATTCCTAGATCAGTATTATTCACTATTAATTTTGTTTCCTGACTTGCAGTTTTTCTATTAAGTCCAGGATCAGTTTTACTCTATACTAAATATGTTCCCGGATAAGTACTATTCAGAGTAAATTCTATTCCTGGATCAGTATTATTAAGCAATAACTAAGTTCTTGTATCAGTGTAAATCAATATTCATTCTGTTCCTTGATTGGGATTGTTTACTATTAAGTCCTGGATCAGTATTATTCAAAATGATCTGTTCCTGGATCAGGATTATTAAGTAATAACAGTTTCTGAAATGGTATTAATCACTACTAATCATGTTCCTTGATTGGTATTATTTACTCCTAAGTCCTGGATCAGTATTAATCAGTGTTCCAGGATCAGTATTATAATAACTTTTCCTGGATATATGATTATCAGTACATTAGTAGTGCACAATATTGATATCCCAGTTAACAATTATTGCTGTATTTTTTTAATGTCATGGTTCTAATAACTTTCGATTCTAAAACATTCAGGTTTTTATGGGTGTTGTGAGAATGTTTTATATAAGTTTAACAGCATTTTTAATTGTAAAAATCTGCAAAAGCAAAAAAAGCTGCAAGGGCAAGAGTATGTAGAGAGAAAGTGTAAGGAAGTGACATTTTTTCTCTAGTTTTGAAGTCTTACAGTGCATTTTTATATTAATTCAGCATAACTTAGAGGTTTATAATGTTTTTTTCACACAAGTTTATACATTGTCTGTTTTTAGGAAAAACTATTGTGTGTGTAAAGTTATACCACAAAGGGCCGGTGTTAATTTATATATATATATATATATATATCTTATACAAATAAAGTTCCCTTAAAGAATTTAACCATAAAACTGAAATTTATTTAAAATATTCTAAAATATGTAAAATTTGTATAAAAATGGTCACTGCTATAATCCTTTGACAGGCACTGAATATCTTTAGAGAAATCTGAGTATTGGACATGAGTGCCTGAGATAAGTTTTGCTGCATCATAAAACGTGAAAGCCAATCAGGTTCCAGTATGCAAATGCATGCCATGCAACACTAGTTGAGTGTGTAGAGTCGAAGGCTAATTCCTGTTTCCTGTTGCAGTGCTTCCTGGCTACGTTCTAAATCTGTAAATCTAAATCTTTTAGCATTGAAAAAAGTTTGCCGCGTTTGACACCGTGTGTCTCACCGGTGGTGTGTGTTCCCTCCAACTCCGCGGTGGTGCCTCGGTCGGTCGTGGCGATCACTCTGATGCTGTATTCGGTTCCAGGTCTCAGATGTTGTAGAAGCACGTGATTATCATTCCTGCTTGGAGCTGGTGTCCACTCACGTTCTCCTGTCTCTGGGCTTGAGTAGATGACGCGGTATGAGGTGACGCGACCTTGCGGGGGCTGCCAGGACACGTGCACTGAGGAGCTATCCACATCTGAGAACGTCAGATCTTTGGGGGTGTCTTTGGAACTGTCCGGTCCTAAAGAACAGAGAGGGGAATCGTGAGGTAACAGCGTTGAATTGGGATTTTCCTGGATTTTTCTTTTTCTTTCTTAGGCATGTGCTGATATTAAACAGTAGTGATATCCCAGTTAACAATTATAGATGTATTTTTTTCATGTTATGGTTCTAGTAACTTCCGATTCTAAAACATTCAGGTTTTTATGGATGTTGTGAGAATGTTTTATATAAGTTTAACAGCATTTTTAATTGTAGGATTTGCCACTCCTGTAGCCGCAACTAGGTCCCTGGACAATTAGCAATGTTTTAATGTGGTAACGCAAAGAACAGCATTAACGTCGTGTCTACTCACCCTTGAGAGAGAGTCTTTCCACTACCGGTAAGCTCTGTCCATCCCGGCCGATGGCGTAGACACTAATTGTGTACTCCACTGTCGGCACCAGACCTGTTATTCTCAACTCGGTCTGATCTGAGAACAAAGACAGGAACACTTTCTAAATACTGCAAGGTTTCTGGATAACTGTTACTTAGCATGAAGCCTAATATTTCATGGTGTATCTAGTGAGACTCACCAGGTCCCACCGTCTTGGAGAAAGTGGGTCCTACTCCGTTTTTGGGTTTCCCAGTGACCCTGTAGCCAGTGATTGGGCCTCTGGCAGGACTCCAGCGCACCAACATGGCCTGGTCCTTGATATCATCCGCTTCAATGACTGAGGGACCTGGGGGAAAGAGACAAACAGACAAATCACAACTGGCTCTTGTAATTAAGACCATGCCAAGCTGGTATAATTCTGTATCAACACCACTTCTGGATCGGTATTAAGGATCAGTATTATTCACTGTTAACTCTGTTCCTGGATCAGTATTATTCTGTATCATCTCTGTTCCACAATCAGTATTATTTAATAATAATTCTGTTGGCAGGATTGTTATCGGGAATTTTCTCTGTTCCTCAATTATACTGTATTTACACTGTTCCTGGATCAGTATAATTTAATGGCTTGGTACTTTTCAGTGTTAATTCTGTTCCTGGATCAGTTTCATCTCTGTTCCTGGATCGTATCATTCCGAGTTTATTCTGTTCCTGGATTGGTATTATTCACTATTAACTCCTAGTTCCTGGATTGGTATTGTTGGGTGTTAACAGCTTTGCTGGATTAGTATTATTCTGTAGTATCTCACTTCCGGTGCGGTGTGTGACGATGGTGGGTGTGCTGGATGCTGGACTGTCTCCTCTGCCGGTCACTGCATAGACGGTGATGGTGTACTCGGTGTCTGGCTGCAGGCCGCTGATGGTGGCCGTCGAGTCTGTACCCGGCACAGTGAACTCCTGGCCAGGACCGCGCTCTCCTGTAGAACAAAACAGTCAAAGTCATTTCTCTTACAAAGAAAATTTATTTGGGACATGATGCAACTTTTATTGCAGTTTTAAAACCTATAATAGAAGGTTAAATTTATCGCCCATTTCACCCACACACACCAGTCTGTCCATGTTTGATCTTGTAGTAGCGCACTGGAATAGCAGGAGCTTCCCAGGAGATGGTGATGCTGCTCGGGGTGGATGAGGTCACCTCCAGGTCAGTGGGAGCATCGGAGACTGGAAACATTATAAACATTACATTAAAAAAAAAAAAATCAATTCAACTTGGCAAATAATATTATGGCGATATTACTGTACTCACTGGTAGCCTGTGTGCCGGTGAGAGGTTGACTCTCCTGGTGCCCGCTGATGGCGTAGATGTTCAGCGTGTACAGTGTGTCAGGCTGCAGGTTGTTCAGAGCATAACGGGTGCGGCTCGGGGGCAGACGCTCCTCCTGACGGCGCCCCCCGCTGGTCGCCTCGTACACCAGCCGGTAGCCTGTGATATGGGCACGTGGGGCCTGCCAGTGTGCCGTGAACGAGTTGGTGAACACGTCGCTGAAGACGAGACCGGTGGGAGAGTCGAGAGCTGAGTGAGGGATAAAGACCAGCACATGTTACTCTCTATACGGACTGAAGAAATGATGGTATTCGGTGCATGATATAGAAACGGGACTCACTGGTGGTCTGCCTGCCCGTGACTGGGCTGCTCTCTCGCTCTCCGTACACACATGACACGCTCACCACGTACTCAGTGACGGGCAGCAGGTCTACGCAAGAAAAAAAAAAAACAAGAACTATGGTAAATCCATGCTGTGGTGGCTTAAATCACCTACAAGTCTCACAGACCTCTTCTATGCAGGTTAGTTTATTTAATAAAATGAAATATCCCTTAGACATTATGTATATTATTATAATGCAAATAGAAATGTGCTATTTATTATATTAAAATGTTCATTAATTGTATTTTTACGTCCGTTGGTTTAAACTATAGATTAGTATTTATCTACGTATTACCTATTACATAGTGCATATTATATGAAAATGCTAGTCTATGGTCATACGTTGGAGGAGGTAGGTGCTGGTGGCTCCGCCCACGTTTACTTCTTGTGTGTTGTCGTCGTCGTGGCTCGGGTGATAGCGAATCACGAAGCGGCTGATCTCTGACTGGCGGACAGAGGGGCGGGTCCAGGAGAGGCGCATCGTGTCTGGACCGACCTCACCGAAATTCAGATTGGTGGGAGCCGGAACGGCTGAGAAAGAGGAGACACGTAGAGATGATTACGTAATAGCCACGTAGTAATTGCTAATTTGAACTAGTTATCTGAGTACTAATTACCATGTACATAAGCTTCACATGCACTGAGGAGCTCATCCAAGTAATAATAAAAAATAGAAAAGTGTAAAAATATAACCTGTACATATAAATTATACAATAACATTTTTTTAGATAAGTAGAAACTCAAATGTAAAAAAAAAAAATAATAATCAGTCAATTACATTCATAAAAGTTCCACCTTATTTATTATTATGATCTTTTTTATATCTATTTTGGCTGAAACTAAAATTGAACACATCTTTCCTTGTTCAAGTTCAGCCCCAAACTGGATTTTTCTGTTAAGTTTAAAATTTGGTCCATATTTTACATCATATTTAACCTCCTGGTTTGTTTGTTTTTTAGTCCACTCTTTGTCAGCGTCCAAGTTTGAACCATCTGTCTGCATTTAGAATTTGATAATTAATTGTATTTTAGGTAAAAATTGAACATTCAGGTTGAATTTGAATAAAAAAAAAATCCAAAAAAAAAAAAACAATGAGTGATCAAAATGTAATTAAATTGAAATCTTTATATTTAAAACCGGACTTTAAGTCTTTCTTTTTTTATTTAAAACGGAATTTTAATTTTATAATCAAGACTTGTATTTTAACTGAAATTCCAAACATTTTCTATTTCAAGCTCATGCAAATCCTTAAAATGAGTAATGTTAGACACCCAATTTTGCAAAATTAAAATTTTTTATTTTTTTTTGCAAAAACTATTTGCATTTACAACCAAATTCAAAACGTCCTTTTTGTTGTTTTTATTAAATCGTGGTTTGTTTTAAGGCGAACTTTAGTTTGCATTTTGTAAAAATTGTAAAAACATTTTGCATTGATTTTAATATAAACTTTATAGTTATAGTATAGTTTAAATAGGTTTTTTTTTAAGAATTCACACAGTGAGTTTGCACTGTTGCACCAGCTGTACAGCCATTTAGCATGTTAAATAAATTCACCAGCTTGCGTTTGCTGCGTGATTGTTGTTGGCTCGCTCTCGCTCTCCTCTGTTAACACAATGACGCTGATGTGGTAGTCGACGCCGGGCTCCAGCCCCCGAACCGTATAAAAATTGGTGGTGGAATCCAGGGAATCCTCCAGGATGGGCAAACTCTCCCCAGCGGCCAGTACCGTGATGCGGTACCCCGTAACGGCGGCGTGGTTTATAGGCGTCCAGTGGATCCCGATGGTGGTGTCGGTGACGTTGACGTAGCCGAGGTCTCTCACCTTCGGCACGTCTGGAGGGAGTTCGTTTCGAAACGCGAGCAGAGGAGAAAACAGATCATGATCATGTGCAGTTAGAGATTTGATTAAAAGAGGGAATTAAAGCAGGATGCACGAGATTTGGCATGCAACAAAATTCTTCGTATATTATAATAAGTATACATGATATGAACAATTACAAGAATGATGATCAAATGTTATGCAACTTAATTAAACGTACGATTGTTATTAAGCCAAATTCATATTTAGTACAAAAAATGAATTAATACATCACGGCAGCCAGAATTACAGAATCAATACAGTACTGATTGAGAGCTCATCTTTCCGTTATCAATTACAGCAAGTCAAGACAGAAACGTTACGGTTTAGAGAACGTCTGCCAGGTTCTCGCAATTTTAGATCGGATGTTTTGGCGCCATCGTTCAGTCTCAGAGAAGACTACAGTCTGCCATCTTGTTTTTTTTTTTTTTGCTGGTTCACGCTTTGGGGTTTTAGTTCAGGTTTCAGTTTTTGTGGGAATAAAGTTGAGAAAAATAAAATTTACCTTAGCATTGGTACTTTTCCTGTATGGAACAACGGTAACATAACTACAACCTCCGCATGATAACGATCCCTGGTTACCTTGTACGATGACTGCGGAGATGGGTTCGCTCTCCATGTGGTTTTTAACGGCGTAGACGCTGACGTTGTACTCGACACCAGGGCTCAGGTTCTCCAGCGTGCATGAAGTCTGCCCGCTTTGCACAAACTCCTCCAAAGAATTCCCACGCTGCCCCGAGGTGGGTGCACATGTCACCCGGTAACCCGTGATGTCTGCGGATGGGGTTGGGGAAAGAAGGAGAGAAAGAAAACTGTAAGGGATACAATGTATTTTACATAAACAAAATGTAGAGAAAGAAAGATAAAATACTAAATATAAAGAAAATGCAGCAGAATGAGAATAGCAAGAGATGTAGAACATGAAAAAAGGAGAAGAAAGCAGGGGAAAAAAAGTCTTATAAAAACTGAAAAAAATTAGGGATATAAAATAAATATTATAAAATTTTTCAAAAAGTTCAAAAAAACAACTTTTTATTTACTAATTAATTCATAATAATTCTTAATAATTATTTTTATTATTTTTAAAAAAATAATTTTATTAATATATCACTTTTAAGCCAAAGCGTTACTACAAAAATCGGAATAAATTTTTATTTTTATTTATCTAAATTTATCTAAGTTTCTTAGATTCAAACAAAAGCATAATTATAAAAATTTCATCAAAAAAATGAAATGGCAGTAAAGGTTCTGACCTCATTTCTAAGCTGTAAAAAAAAAAGTTCTGACTAAACATATGGTTTAAAAAAAAAAGGTCTTACCGTTTCCATAAGAAACAAAAACAAATCGGCATTACCAGCATTCACGGTACCGCTAACGCACACAGACACACGGCTAAGGTGTGATTTACCGGGAGTGGTGGTCTCGCGCCAGCGTACGTTGAGGTCGCCCGTGTCACGGTTCGACACCAGATTCAGATGACTCGGTGGAGACAGCGCTACAGGACAAACAACAACAGGAGGCACTTTAATATTCCCAGCAAGCTCGCTTTCACTGTTTTTTCTCTTTGGAGTTTCTTACGTGTGACGACGTTGCGTGTGATGGGGCTGCCCTGCTTGCGGCCGTTGAAGAGGGGCTGCACGCTGTAGGTGTACTCCACTCCGGGGGTCAGGCCTGAGATGTAGATACTTCCTGAGTCAGAGTTCACGACCCTGGGAGCCTCGCCGCCCTGACTGGGCTTCACCGACATCTGATTTGGATCAAAAAGTGTTTATGGTTGTGTGAATACTGTTGCTGTACCGACAATGTAAGGACACAGTGACGGAAGAAATGAGACTGCAGGGAATAGCAACATTTTCCTTGGATGTGTTGGTAAATTCTTTAAAAACAAATTTAGCTAAAATCACACTTCTAGCCAAATTTCCCATCATTCTGGGAAGTACAGGAAGTTAAAAAAAATGGTCATAGTAGTGAGAACACTGTTGCTAGGCAACTAGGAAACAATGGCAGCAAGCTATACGCTACCTAATGACTCAAGCGAAGAATTCAGTAAGTCAGTCTTTGAATACTGACAAAGAAAAGACAGAAATATGACAAAAGTGTAGAGAACAGCAACATTTTCCTCAGATGTGTTGGTCAATTCTCATAAAAAGACTCTATTCAACTAAAGTTACACTTAGCATCGGCTGCTAGCCGAACGGCCGTGATGTACGCCATTTTGAGAAGGACAGGACGTCAAAAAAAAAGATGGTTATAGTAGCGAGAATACTGTTGCTAGGCAACAATGGCAGCAAAGTATATGCTACCTAATGACTAAAGCTAATAATTTAGCTAGGAGTCTTTATATATATAGCTAAAGAAAAGACAAAGTGACAATGGAAATGAGACAAAGCTGTAGAGAATATCAACATTTTCCTCAAATTCTTTAAAAAAATGACTCTTTAATTAAATTTACATTCAGCATCAATTGCGTGAGATTGAAAGCGCTGTTGTGTGGTTACCCTGTAGCTGAAGCGAGGAACAGGAGTCCAGGAGATGACGATGGAGGTGTCGGTGACGTCCGTGGAGAAACGGGGGGCGTTCCCGAATGGCACGGCTGAACGACAAAAGCGCAGAACGTGAACAAGTTTTACGTTTTCTATTATTTGTTTATTAAGACTTTTACATGCTAACTACATGGCTAAGCGCTACTGCTACATTTGAATGTAAACTCACAGGTGGTGACGGTTCCGGAGACGCCCTCGCTCAGCGTGTTGCCCTGCTCCGAGTGCACCGTGATGGTGTACGTCGTGTCCGGCTGCAGCTCCTGGACGGTGAACTGGGTCACCTCGGGTCGGACCCTCAGCTGCTTCGGAGGGGCCGAGTCCTCTGCGGTTATGAAGAGGCGATAACCGGTGATCTGGGCCTGTGGGGCGGACCACATCACCAGAACGGTGTCTTCTGTAACTTCTGGGAAGCGCAGGTCTGTAGGAGTGTCAGGTCCTAAAGGAACAAGAGGTCAAAGGTTAACAAATAATGAATAAAAACGTATCGCTTGAATAAATGCTACATATGAAAGTGTATGTTGACTCACGGGTAGTCTTCTCGCCCACCAGCGGCTGGCTCTCGGCTCCACCATAGACGGCGTAGACGTAGAAGCGGTACAGGGTGCCTGGCTGCAGGTGTGTGATCTCGGCGTAGGCGTTGGGCGTGGCGGGGAACGCTAGCGGCCTCTGTGTCGCGCGGCCGTCTGGACCCACGGGCTCGTAGCTCACACGGTAGCCTGACACCTCGCTGGGAGGTCCGGACCAGGTGATGGTGATCTTCACATCAGTGACCTCGTAGAACTGCAGCTCGGTCGGGGCCTGGACTTCCTCTGAGGGCGGAGTCGCATAAACTCAGATTAGCATGGAGTGAAATGGTCATCGTTAAGGGGAATCGCCACATGGCACTGTTACTCAGGCTGCATGAATGTCACGTCATATCATCATCATACATCGTCAACAAAATGGATGAAAAAATTAAAAGAAGGAAGCAAGAAAGAAGACGGCTAGAGAAAGAAAGAAGGAAAGAAAGGGCTAGAAAGATCAAAAATATGAAAGAAGGAAAGAACTCTGACCATCATGTACTCACACGGCTGAACTCAGGTAAGATCTAATCACAAGTGTCAATCTCACAAAGAGAAACGCTACCCAGCGCCCCCTAGTGCCTGCTGTCCAAATAACACCCTGTTCATCAGTGCAGGTTTCCTGAAAACGCTGACGCGTTTCTCACTCTATCGCTGCTGTGGAACGTTAATATGAACAGAGTTTCTGTCCAACAACAAAAACAAAAAAGAGATGGATTCCGAGTGAGTGAGAATAAAAAAAAACCCCAGGAAGGCTGTTTTCTTACAGAAGTTTCCTCTGAAAGCGTGTGTGTGTGTGTGTGTGTGAGTATGTCTGTAAAATTGCCAGTTGGCAGGATTATTAAAAAAAATGAAACCCACTCTCTGAACGGCACCTCTGAGTGAGAGAGGAAGGTGTGTGTGTGTGTGTGTGTGTGTGTGAGCTAAGCGCATGCTGGGAGAGAAAACTGCTATGCCTTAGAGAAATAAGCAGTTACTGTGGTAAGGTTTAAACTCAGCACTTAGCTTACGTCATGCTTTCCAATGTTTAAAAATGTTTAACTGCGCTCTTAAGACAGCATCCTGGGATTTTGCCTTATTATTATTACCGATATTGTTTTTATTATTGCGTGTGAACGCAATCCTGTGGCATGATGCTGCTTTTTTCATGAAGGAACCCAGTTTTAAAGGTGCAATAGTCAATTTATTTTATTTCCTACTGGCATGAATAACCTCCAAAATATGTGCAGCATGATAAAAAAAAAAAAAGGCGAGAAAACTCAGTCTGAGTCCAGAAAGGACTGGAAGAGAGGGAGAGAGAGAGAAAAAGAAAGAAAATGAAAGCAAAAAAAGGAAGAATAGAGAAAATGAATAAAAAGACAAAAAAGAAAGAAATAATGCCAAGAAAAGAGAGTAAAAAAAAGAAAGAAAGAAGAAATCAGATGAATAAAAAAAAAACGAAGGAGGATAAAATAATAAAGAAGTAATAATAAATAAAGCTGATGAATAAGAATGAAGCAAGAATACAAAATATTTTTTTTCAGGGAGAAAGAAAGAAAAGAAAAGGGACAATTGGAGAGTGAAAACAAGGAAAGACAGCTGATGAAGGAAAGAAAGTGAAAAGGAAGATGGAGGAGAAGGTTAATGAAGAAAAAATGAAGAAAGAACAACAGAATTTTCAGGAAGAACGAAAGAAAGAAGACGCGTCTTTGTGAACATGGGCGCAGTGGGGTGGAGCTCAAGAAGTAAAAGAAATTCATTCGAATGTAATTCAGCCCTGCCGGGTTTGTCCGGTTTGTCTCTCACCGGGCCGCGACTCTCCGGCTGTGTGGACCTGCAGCACCACCGGTTCACTCTCCAGGTTCTGCTCCACGGCGAAGATGCTGACGTTATACGACTGACCGGGCTGGAGGTCGACCAGGGTCACTGAGGTCACCGTGTCGGGCAGGATGAGCTCAGTGCTGCTGCCTTCAAGGGATGGGGTGTACACCACACGGTAACCTGCACACACACACACACACACACACACACACACACACACACAATCTCAGCCTAGAAATCCAGATAAAAGGAAAACTTCCGTATTAAGTGAGTTTGGAATGTACCGGTGATCGGCGCTTCCGGCTTGGTCCAGGAAATCACGATGGTCGTTTCTCCGACCTCCGTAACTCGGTGACTTGTCGGACTATCAGGAGCTGAGAATCACAAACGCGATTCCATACACATTAGCCTCTCTGTGGCTGCTTTTCTCAGAGTTCGCACTCCACTTAGCACGCTAACAAAAGCTAAATCTATTTCAAAATGCTACAATCTTACTATCTAACATGATAGCTAGCTAGTTTGTCAGTTTAGTCACAGACAGCTCGCTGTGTTAGGAATGAATAATTGTGCCCCGGGAACAGTGGAATTTGCAAACTGGAAGTACGTAGCTTTCACTGCAGTTAGCTGGTAGCTGCCAGAGCAACATTCCAGTAGCTAACTCCTTAAGAGCAACAGAGTTTTGTTCAGTCTAGAATTAGCCAACGATAGCAACTAAACAAGTTTATTGGTTTGCTAGATATACGTACAGTATATCATGCTAACTCTGTCACATCTAGAGTAAGAATGACATAGCTGAAGTACATTCCTTAGTTCTTTAGTGAGATATCCGCTTGGCACGATGCTAGCTAAATAGCTAGACTGCTATCTGCACATGTTGCTAAGGGCTAAAGAATTGATCCATACCGGTGGTCTGAGTGGTGGTCAGGATGAGGTTTGTGTCTCCTTCCGGCTCGACTTCATAAACCTGCACGTTGTACGTGCGGCCCGGCAGGAGATTGTCGATGTTCACCGACGAGGCCGTGCGTGGAAGATCTAAAAAAAAACCAAGCAGGTGAGAAACACGATCCGATAAACTGATGCCAGAGTTTCCATTTTGTGTTTTAAGCTAGTTTGTGTGTTTTAGCTTTTTTTTTTTTTACTATACTTGTGTATGAGACTATAATGCTAGTTTGTGTGTATGTTGTGAATATCTCGAGTCAGCGTTACCGATCGCCGTGGGCTTGGCTCCCGCCTCGGAGAGTTCGTACAGCACTCTGAAGCCGGAGATGGTCTCAGACGCCGACGTCCAGGAAACGACAAAACTGTTGGACGTGATCTCGGTGATGGATTTAGCGGCGTCCACCTCTCGAGTGATCTCAGTGGTCACGCCTTCCGTAGGAACCACTGGAACGAAAAACGCAGCAAGCTTAAACATGCTGTCACTTTAGTTTGCCAGTTGCCTATTATATTACTTCTGAGATTAAGTTCTTTTCTATAATGCTAGTTTGAGCGTTAGCTTGTTTACCGTGATGCTGGTTTGAGCGTTGGCTAGTTTACTACAATGCGAGAAGGTAATAAAACATGAGAGGAACTGTATGAAGTGACGTACGCGAGCCGTAGGACGTGGTAAAGTCGAATCTGGTCACCTCTCTGTGACCGTAGCTCAGGATGCTAATCAGCTGGCCCTCGTAGGTAAGCCCCGGTTTAAGGCCTGAGATGGTGTAGGAGTTGATGTGACTGGGAATAATGACCTCTTTCCACGGAGTCCGCGTGTTTTTCTGTTAAAAATAACAACATAACGTTCAGAGAAGAAGTGTGCTGTGAATCACAGGTCTTACCGTTATTTCTCTGTACTTTCACAAATGTAATGAAGTGAACTTAAATTTAAAAGTAAAAAAAAATGACTTTTGAGTTTGCCAACAGGTTCTCAGCACCGTTTTCCTCTCCAAAAAAACCTTTGAAAACTTTAAAGCGCCGTGCTGACTTTCCTACACCGCATCACGAACCACACTTCACACTGAATACGAGAATAGACACCACAAGCTTCTCCTAAACACTTTCCTTCTCCTAAAAAAGTCCAAACTGCCTTTTTTCTCCTAACTCTTCTGTGTGAAGTTCAAGGACTGTGTTCTTGTTTGTGCACGATTAGACCTCATGTTCTGTCCTCCTGTACCTTTGTGCAAATATCTCTCCCACGTTTGTGTACAGAAGTGAAATGTTCCCTGTCCAGCTTGAGCAATAGTACATATTTAGCGATCAAGCTTCAGTGTTTATTTTCTACATTACAGATTTACATATAGAGGAAAAAAACCCACCACCACATCGGCCCTAATGCAGAGCCCTGAGGGATCCCACACACAAAAAAAACCTGTGTAACTATGAATAAACACATTCTGTGGATTTTGAGACTCTATTGGATAATTTTTTTAAATAATTTTTATGATGAATTTCATTAGATATGATGTTTAACCCCAAAATCCCTAATATGTTTACAAATATTATTCAAATACATAATGGTCAGCAATGGTTTTAACAAAATATAGAGTAACTGCTCATTATGTATCATTCATATGAGCAAACTGTAAAACAATCATGGTCCCATGATCCGGCCCTGAGGTACGCCGCACTGAAACCACGTTAGTGTGAACTCACCACTTTCCACTTGAGGATGTACTGAGTAATGTGGGCCGATGCTGGCGGGTTCCACTGGATGGGGTGCGAGTTGGGCTGGTTTCCTGTCTCCGTGATGGTCACACGTACTGGAACTAGTGGGATAAAGATACCAACAGGATTAGCATCAGGTTACAACAAACATAGATGTGTTGATGGATTAGAAATGGAGCTGAGTTTATAGCTAGCTGCTGATAAATGAAGATCCTCTGACGACAGACCTGTGAGTTGTGTATGTTAATTCTTTCCAAATTTAGATTTGAAGTACATTTTTTACAAAATTAAATGAAAATCTAAAGAATCTGGATGTTTATAAATAATTAATGTATGATAGATTTCGCTTATGCTTAAGATGTTCTTTTTTATTGTTTAAACAAATTTTATTTTTATTTTATTTCTCCTTCTTTACTCCACTTCTATATTTATTTTTATTTTATTTGCACTGTTAAGGCAGTAAATGCTTTCAATATAATTTTTTTTAATTCATTTGTTATTTTATTCATACTTTCTTCACACTGTCGTCAGTCGTTTTTTGCACGTGTACATTTTTAAAGAATATTTCTATTCTTATTTTATTTACACTTCTTTATACCTTTAAGTTAGTTATTTTTTTCTTTTTGCCCAAATACAGTTTTAAATTTTTACATTTTATTTACACTTTTATTTTTAAAGCTCCTACTTTACTTACATTTTATTTAAGACTGTTAAGTTGCTATTTTTTTAAAGGACAGTTTTTCTTTTTTTTTTTTTATCTTTACAATTAATTATACGTAAAAATTACTTTTTATTTACTCTCTCTCTCTCTCTCTCTATATATATATATATATAAATTCTCTTTTTATTTTTATGCATCATTAATTCAATACTTGTTTGCAAATGTATAGTTTTAAAGAATATTTCGAATTGTATTTTATTTACACTTTCCGTAAGTAAGGTTAGCCTAAAACACACACTCCTGTGTCGGAGCAAACCGGAGCGTCGCAGCTTGGTGTAAGACTAAACAGAATCTACAAACGTAACACACACCGCCGTGTCTGAAGAGCTGGGACACACTCGCACACACTCGCCTTACAGACCGCCAGCTTACTGAGCGTCTCTGTGTGTGAAGTACAGCGAGAAAAAACTCTGCACACGTTCACAGCAACAGGCAGTTCTTTCTCTCTGTCTTTCTTTCACCTTCAAATCCGCCACTTTCTTTCATTTCTTATTTAATACCAGATTTCTTTCTTTCCCGTTTCCTTTATTTTGTTCTTTCGTTTTTAATACGACACTCTCACTGTTTTGCTTTCGTTTCCTTTTTGAATTTAACCGCAATTCTTTCATTCTTTCATTATTCAACACCGATTTTCTTTCTTTCTCTTCAAATCTTTCGAGCCTTTTTTAGTCATTTTACTTATCTGTGCAATATCGTCCCGTTTCCTTTCCTCCTCACACCTGAAAATCTTTCTTTCTTTCGGTCAGTCATCCTTTCTTTCTTATTGAGTTCCATCTTTTCTTTCTTCTTGAAATCCGTTCTTTCTTTCATATCATCCTACTTTCTTATTTATAACCTTTTTCATTCCTTTTTCTCTCTCTTTCTTTCTTAAGACCATTCTTATTTATTTATCCATCCATCCATCCATTATCTATAGCGCTTTATCCGTCTGGGTCGCGGGGAAGCTGGAGCCAATCTCAGCAGACTTCGGGTGAGAGGCGGGGTACACCCTGGGCAGGTCGCCA
>JAQMYM010000010.1:12557212-12574926 GCA_030014255.1 Parauchenoglanis ngamensis
GCACGGGGAGAACATGCAAACTCCGCACAGAAAGGCACCCTGGGTGACCCGGGGATCGAACCCAGGACCTTCTTGATATGAGGCAACAGTGCTAACCACCACACCACCGCGCCGCCCCTTTTAAAAAAAAAAAAAAAGAAAAGAAAAAAAAATCCTTTGTGATATTTTAGCAATACAGTAGCTAATCACACGCACGGGGAGAACATGCACGCTGGGTGACCCGGGGTCATTTATTTCTTTTCTTTCTTTCTTATTATCATTCCTTCATTATAAAACCCCAATTCATTCTTTCTATCTTTCTTCCTTTCACTTTTAACCCTTTTCTTTCTTTTCTTCCTTTCACTTTCCCTCTCTCTGCTCGTTCCTTCTTCATCTTGCTTTTCGTTCATGTACGAATAGTTACGTCTCAGTACTTTGGCAATGTAATGACCTTAACTTAAAAGAGAGGAGGAAAAAAAACTGAAATAATAATAATAATAATAATAATAATAAAAAAAAAACGGGTTTGGGTTTGAGCACAGGTCAGCAGCTTTACACACTTCAAAGCAACCTGCGCTTCAAGTCTAAGTCTGGACGAAGTCTAATATGGTAAATCATGAACATCAGCCTGATCAACAGGACGTGTGGAAAATCTGAAGACGTGATCAAAGGGGAAGGGTGTGAGGAAAGAAGGAGCCACACGTCTAAATCCGTCTGGCCGACTTCAAAGCGTTCAGCCCCCGTTTCGGGAAGGGGCCGATTGGTCGACTGACCCTTTATACGTGACACACACTCTGATTAACGATGGGATATGGACTGACAGTGTCAACACCTGACTAAGGTCCAAGCTGTGGATCAAACATGTTTGCGTAACATTTTCCAGTCTCTTACCCCAAGAAATGCCTTTCCCCCTCTCTGAATCCAGCTTCCCGTGAAGCCCATTTCCGTGAAAACTCTTAAGGAAATTTTTTGCTCTTTGACTTTGCACCGTAAATCTGTGTATCATAAATTAACCAAAGCTTGATTTAAAAAAAAAAAAATCAGACATGCACTAATGCAGTAGCCGAAGTTGCTAATCAGACACTTCTGAGACTTGCTCGCATGGGCGTGGCGTAATATTCTAATGTGCACGCTTGATCGACAGACGAGCGCCATCGACGGCTCCCTAAGATTAGCCCCGCCCATTTTACATTGAGGCAGAAGACTCTGTAACTTTAAATCGGTGAACTACAGTTTGCACGTTGTTTCTTTTCCCCCCTAGTCGTTACAATTTTAGCTGTTCTTGCCCACTCACCCCTGGACTGGAGAGGCTCGCAGGCGTGTTCTCCGATACCGTTTCCGTAACAGGTACACCGATATTGGACGCCGTGGCTCAATTTATCCCAGGTCTCGCCGATCTGATAGAACACTTTGGTCTCGGCTTCTTGGCACTGATCTGGAGGAGAAGAAAATATTTATGTTACTGGAGTGCAGATGTTCGTCTTCTCTCGAGCTGTCAAACTGGCTGGGAAACATCTGCACTGGCACATTTTCCAAAAAAGCTCTCAACCGCTCCCTCTCTCTGAGTCCAGGCAGCTGCGCGCTTTTACTCTCTAGAATGTTAGTGAAAAGCAAAACAAGCCAAGCGAGGCACTTTTCAAGCCAAGCCCCTTTGATCGGTGTGAAAATGTCTCCGGGCATCGCAGATGAACAGAATACGAGGCGAGGGCGTGTCTTACCGACGGCGTCGCATTTCCAGCGGCCGCGGCCTTGACCGAAGCACGTGCAGTTCATCATGTAGCCCTCGTTGTGGCGCTTGTCAAACGTCTGGCCCACTTCGTGCGTGAGGCCGTCTACAACGCACTGATCTGATGGCCAAAACGTAAGATTTCAGGGTTAAGGTAAACACAAGATACACTAAATTCAGCACTTAGAATGCTAATTGACTATGAGATTGACCTCGAAGCTGTGAGTAGGCGATGCAGCTCCACTCGCCCCGGCCGTTACCCAAACACTTGCAGCGCATCATGTGACCCATCTCATGCCGCTTGTCCCACTGATCCCCCAGGCGGTACATGACGTCGTTTACTGTACACATTTCCTCATGAGCTGAAGAACACAAGAAATTACAGTGACATTAGTGTATGTTAAAACAGGTATGCATTAATAATCACTTATGCGTTTAGTTGCTCTTTAGTCTGAGATTACGCCTGTTTTTAAATAAACATCTTTACAGCAATCTGTTTCGTATGAGGATTGCTCAGTCAGCTTCTGACCTCATTCTGTCTAAATCTCCGCATGTTCTCTTTAAAATAGAAAATAAAAAAAGGGTAGATTACGGAGCTCTGGCCAAACAGTTACAAATCAACGGCTGGTTTTGGCCAATTATTATACGCTCTTAAAGACTCCCTCTCGTAATGACATAATGACCATTAAATCCTGCACTCTGGTTTTGATGACCTGGACTCCGGCATCATGAAAAAGCTATTTGCGTCTATAAAACCAAACCTCATGGCAGAGATTCAGACAAAAAGGATGATTCAATGCAAGCGTCTGGCCGGCCAGCCTGTTGGAGTGTGCATTTAAATCCAGTCTGAAGGCGATATACTGAATATACGTAGGTAAACTGTTATGGTTACCCTACTTGTTAAAAAATACAACAGTACTCGGTGGTTGATGCGACGTACCTGCCATGGGACAGAATCCGTAGCGCCGCTCATCATCGTAGTTCGCTGTCGTGCCACACCACTTCATCCCATCGCGCCGGCCGTCGCCCGTGCAGTCTGTGTAATTGCGACCGTTGTACAGGAAGGGAAAATAGCACTGTGCGCCATTTGAGTTTCCACCACGAGTTGTCACCATCACTGCAAGAAAAATATAGAACTTCATACAGGCAGCAGTTTCAAGCAAGTGTTAGCAGTCAGAATCCTAAAACATCCTTGAACATGACTGCAAAAAAACTTCAACATTCAATATATTCTATCTTATCACCAATTATTAACTAAACGTTAACAACATCTACACGAAGGCATGTGCAACTAAAGCTTAAGATGACATTAGCAGACAGATTACATGAAAATATATACGAGATTTAGAGTTCCAAAGCTAGCAAACTCAGTTCCCCGAATTAAGGGTCTAAATTGTAAGTGGGTCCAGTCTGGGTGGCATCCCAAAGTTTTTATCCCAATGCTGGAATTTTTAGCTCAGATCCAAAGCTAGGACTTTGGGTTCAGTCACCAAGACGGGACTTAAAAATGGGCCTTTGGGTTAAATCTCAAAGATAAAGAATTTGATATTTAGGACAGTGTGTTAAAAAAAAAACTTAATGTCACTTAATCCCAATGGTTTGATTTTGAATTAACTTCCAAAGTTCAAACTTTGCAATAAAGCTCTGAATTTGGATCCAATCCCAAAGCTGGGTCTTTATGTCCAATCCCAGAGCTAAGACCTAAGGTCCAATCCCAGTATCCCATCTGGGACTCCCATCTTCTGGGTTTGGAATTGAAAGTAAAGTCCTAGTTCAATTCCAAACCCAAAAGATTTAGCTCCAATTACAAAACTAGGATCTTTATACCCATTACACCCAACCAAGACCCTGGTTTGAAAGAGTTTGGATAGTATCCCAAAGTTGGGACTTTAGGTCCACTCCTTAAACTGAGACTTTAGATCCAATCCCAAAGCTCAAAGTTTAGTTTCAGGTCCAAAACTGTAAAAGTAGGTCCAATCCCAAATCCGAAATGCTAGTTCTAGTCCCTAATCTGGCCTTATTCCAAAGCTTGGTCTTGCTTGTTCAATTACAAAGCCAAGAAAACCAAGAAAAACTCCAACGATGTAACTTTATTGCCAATCGTAATCAACTTGGCACTCAAGATTCAATTCCCAAAGCTAAAACTATGTATGTATTTAAATGAGTCCAAATGAGTCTTGAGTTAAAAACCAGAGATACAAGTTTAAGTGTAATAACAAAGTTCAGATGAAGTCCCATTCCTTCAGTCTCAAGTCACGTCTGGGTTCAAACCCACAGCTATAAATCCAGGTTAAAACTGTTTTAATAGAAGTTTAAATGTTTAATCAACGGTTTACGTACAGTTCCTCTGAGTACAGAAAGAGTACTGGCCATCCGTGTCGTAGTCGGAGGAGGTGCTGCACCACAGCTGCCCGTCAGTTCGGCCTTCGGAGATGCACGAGTAGTGTGTTTTTCCACTAAACACAAAGGGGAACACACATGGCTGGCCGTTGGAGTTCCCGCCGTACACATGAGACTGACCGTCTGCACACACACACACACACACACACACACACACACACACACACACACGAATTAGAGGAATTCAAAGTGCAAGCCAATATTGAAGCTTGCAATGACAGCCAGTCATAAAACTCCAGTAAAGTTCAATCCATCAAAACAGCATGCGAGCTTCTGCATGAGGTTTAAAGAGTTTTTCAGTGTTTACTGCACCGTATCTCAAACACTTTTACTTCACCTTGTTATTCTCACTTCAGAACTTAAACAGCATCTTTGCAATTGTTAAGTGAAAAACCTTTTGTTCGTTAGTGAAACTGAGCCAAAAAAAGTGTTGGAAAATCATTCCTTTAACCTAAACGTTATGATGATTAAGCTATGCTAAAATTTGGGCCGTACCCCATTCTTCACAGCTGATGCCTCCGTTAACGCAGGTGCAGACCATCTGCTGGCTGCCCTGAGTCTGGATCCAGCGCATGCCGTTGTAGTAGGTGGTGCCAGATCCGGTTTGACACGCGCCAAGCTCGAGCAGCTCGGGCTCAATGATCAGCTGGTGGGTGACGGGTTTGACCTGAGTAGGAAAGCCCGAGCCTGAGCCTATCAGCACAGAGAACCAGGATAAGAGCAAACAGTGGGGAAAACAATGTCAGCAGTGGAGAGCGACACCAAACGGACAAATGAAGTCGAATGAACCAAACCGGAATGTAAAGGTGAAGGAAAAAAATCAATGAAATAATTAAAACATTTCCTGTAAATAATCTTTCATTACATTTGAGTGGGTAGAAAGAATTTTCAAAAGATATCATTATAATAAGACATTTTAAATTATTGTATAATTTTAAAGCATATTGAACGTTTCATTCAATTTAAGTCACCTTAGAAATTTTTGTGGAAAATATATAGTTTTTAAATGCATTATTAATTAAAAGTAGTAAAAAAATTAATTCCATTATTTATTATTTTTTTTTTTTTCTAAATTACAAAGCCAATTTATTCAGTTAAAAAAGCTTAAATATTAGTAGATGGTAATCCCTAGAATTTAGTTAAAATACAAATATTTGCACTTACTTTGCATATAAGCCAAAATGTTGGCTTTTTTTTTTTTTCCAAAGTACAATTACAACAATTCTTGGGCTGTATAAACAACACAATGTGGATAAGACCCTTTTCCTAAAGCTCCTAACGCTAGAATAAAGAGAAAGGGTTATTTATGAACGGTAATTCAGTGTATGGTATGTCAGTTAGATCTGCGGGATTAATGAGGAAATGATTGGGATAGAAAGATTTAGATAAATCACGCCGTTACCTGTATCACACTCACCCAGGGCCGTTTGCGCAGTTGAGTGACTCTCGCACTTCCATTCGCCGCGCCCGTTTCCTGTACACAAACACTGCTGCGTGCGGCCTTGCGAGTCCACTTTGGTCCACGTCTCGCCGATACGGTACGACTTCCTCATGTCCTGGTCGTTACAGCGGTCTGAAACACCCATGATATTTAATAGTATTTAGTACTCTGTTATTCTTATTGCGTCTTTATTTAAATGTCTGTATGTTTTAATCTTTAAAAAAACTAGCTTCAACTAGCTACACTGTGATAGCTGAGAAGTACGAAATATAGATAGCTGTAAATAATTAGCGTAGCTACGCATTCGTATATATCTAAATAGTAGGTAGCTAACACTCTGTAGCTAATAATTGTTCCTAGTTCTAATAAATGTAGCTAGCAGACTTGAAAATAGTCCGCAAAGGAACATTTGTAACAGCGACGTCACTCACTCCTGGAGGTGCAGGTGATGCGTCCGTTTCCTTCACCCAGACACGTGCAGTCGACAATCATCCAGCCCTGATAAGATTTCTCCCACGTCTGCCCCACCACGTACGACGTGCTCAGCGACGTGTCGTAGCAGCGCTCAGCTGAAAAATAAACACACGTCACTCTCATGAAACATAACAGTGAGAAATAGTTACACAGAGTACGTAGTGAAACACCGGTGGACATATCGAATATGCTAATCTAGAGTTTAATCATATCACTGAGGTCGTGAGCTCAAATCTTAAAAACATTTTGTTGTTTAGATAAAGGTCATTTTATGACAACTTATTGCAAGACATATAGCTCTAAAAACATAAATGTGTCTTTTTTTTAAAAAGACATACGAATTCAAAATTTTTTTTTAAAGTTAGAAATAAAGAAAAAGCAAATGATAAATAATAATATTTGAAAAATACATATAAAAACCACAAATAAATAAATAAAGTGGTATAAATGCAATAATGAATGCTAAAAAAAAAAAAACCCAGACAACTAAAAACAACTAAGATAAGAGAAAAGAAAACCAAAACATATAATTAGTTTATATTTTATATTTAAATAGTTTTCATTTAAATTTTTACCAGCATTTATTGTATTTAGGTCACATTTCCATATTTAATTCAACATTTTTGTTTTCATTTGCACTGATATTATCTCTGTTCCATTTAAAGCATATCTTTTCATGGCTGTTTGTATTTATGTATTTAGATTTTTAGTGACATAACTATACAGTGCACAAATCTTATGAACACAAGGTTACTGGGTTTGTTTGTATTTGTTGTACTGTTGCTATTGACCGCTGTCCTCTCAGTATTTGCACTGAGATTAAACATTATCTCCGATTTAGCAGAATCCTCACTCCTCAACATCATATGTCTGTACTTAAAAAAAGAGAGATTATCTAGGTGCAGGTGAATGTTTCACGTTTTCTAACATTATCACAAAGATAATTAAAGGTTGATTAAAAACCACGGCATGTTTATCATCTCTCCACTTCGAGAAACGGACCATGTTGACCTTTGACCCGAGACATTTCTTGAGCGCTCACCGATGGGTTTGCAGGTCCACTCGCCCTTTCCGTTTCCGAGACACACGCACTCGAGCATGTAGTCGCCTGTGTCGTGGGGTCGAGTCCAGGTCTCGCCGATTCGGTACGAGCGGCCTCCTTCGTGGCAGCGATCTGTCAAAACAAGACGCCGTGACAGGTCACCAACAGCTTTCATATGTAACTGCAAACTTTATCTATAATGATACACTAACAATATAACATTACAATGCTAGCTGCTTAGTCAGTTTGTTTACTATAATGCCCATTCATAGATTAACCTGTTTACTATAATGCTAGCTCATGTTAGCCTTTTTCTTATAAAGCTAGTTCAAGTTATTCTGTTTTCTATAATGCTAGTTTGTATTATATCCTTTATACTATATTGCTAGTTCAAGTTAGCCTGTTTACTCTAAAGCTAGTTTGTAGGGTAGTCTGTTTTTTACGTATAATATATTATATATAATCCAAATCCTTCATGCCAATAGGAGGTGCTTTGGAACGGTTCGATATTAGTTCATTTCAATCATTTTGCTTTGTGTTAGAGCAATGGAAAAGTTCAGAACACATGTTTTTTTTATACAAAATGTTCAGTTATTAACCACAAACTTGACTCACTTGCGATGGTGCAGCTGATTTTGCCTCGACCCGAGCCGATGCAGGAGCAGTCCCAGATCATCCCATCCTTCGGCCGCTCGTACGTCTCGCCTACGCGGTACGACCTCGCGTTGATTTTATCAAAACATATCTCTTCAGCTAAACAGACAAAACCATCAGGGTTAAAGAAACAGAACACACTTTAGCACTTATAAAAAAAATTTTTATTATTATTTGCTGTGAAAAAGTGACTACAATACTTGAATAAGTTTAACAAAACAAAAAGTAGCTTTAATTAAATTTTATTTTGTATTCTTCATTGGCATAATAAAATATTTCTTCAAATGAACTGATCTATGATATCGTCTAAGCCTGTATTTGGCAGGTCAGTATAATTCCCATATAATTTTATTTTCATACAACATCAAAGCCAAGGTCGCACGGTTTTCATTCTCACCTGCAGGTTTGGATTCGCACTGGACGCCAGCCGATCCCCTGCACGTGCACAGTAACGTGCTGCCCATGTAGGGTCGTTCCCATTGATCGTCGACTCGGTAAAAACGCCCGTTCTCCGTACAGCCAGCTGTGAGAGAGAAAATTACCCATGAACCACTGTAGTTCCTCAGCAATTATTAAAAATATAGCAATACAAAATATTGATGAGTTGAATTATGTGTTGACATTTGTTTGTCACTATGGAATTTCAAGCAAAGTCTTAAAAATGATTATTTATTTGATAATGATTAATATATCGCTTGTATCAACAACAAAAAATTACATTAAAGCTTTAGAAATTATATCAAGAATTTAGGAAGTAGTTTGGTATCTAATAGCTAGTTGATTTTATAAGTGATCGTCCAAACAGCCTGTACATCAATGCCATTATAATTTTTTGTTCCTGGCACACTTTAAATTAAGTCCTTGTATTTCCTAAGTAGCCATATGTTAAGTTCTAGTGCAAAAATGGAGAATTCACTTCAAGGAAGTACACAATGAAACAAAAGGCTCATTTTATATTACTGAGCAAATATTTTACCTTAAAACATTGATTTTAATTAAAAAATGAATGTATATCAGTATACTCATGCCATAATGCTAAGTTTATGAACATGTCTTGTGCTAGCCACCAATTTACCATCAAAAGAGTTAACAATCTAACAGAAATGTGTCTGTTGTGCAAATTTCAGCTTCCCATAACCTCAGTGTGCGTTGTGACTGCTGCTTCATTCTTAATCAGCTTATTATTTTTTCCATTTATTAATAAATAATCTATAAAGGTGTTATGCACATGTAATCAATCCCAGAACAACCATATCAACTAATTTTGTGCTTACAGTTTGAAATTATTGCTAATTAAAGCAACTATGAATATTTTATACTTCAGTGCCAAGGAAATAAACAATTAGGTTTTATTGGTCTGTTTGCCAAGTTGGCACAGACAATTGTTGTCTGGATATTTCCACAAGCAGCGATAGCCCATAGTTTACTACGAACTTTAGCATCTATTTAACTTCCAGCTTTTCAGTACAATTCTGCTTTCAAATTTTGCAATTGCATGTTGGGAATAATTTTGTAGCTACACAATATTGTTTAAGGTAAATATTGGAATTTTCCAATATTTCATACCTTGCATGCAAAATCTTCCTGTTATTTTATGCAATCATTTATCAGTAAAATAAGATTTTGTAGCTACAAAATGTTGTTTAAAGTAAATATTATAAGTAATTTTTTTATGTGAAGTTGATTTCCATTACTTTTTAGGTACATTGTTCATAACTTAATGTGTTAATATTATTATTAATTACAATGTTTTCTCAAGAAAATAAGATCTTGACAATGTTGTTTAATGTAGATCTGGAAATGTATTTTTGGTGGAATTAAGCTTTTATTACTTTTGTACAACATTAGTCATAACTTCATGTGCATATACAGAATCATCCTGTTATTATATACAATTGTACATTAATAAAATGGTTTTTTTTGCTACACACTGTTGTTTAATGTAAGTATAGGAAATTATGTTTGAATAAAATAAACTTCCATTACTTTTTAGGGACATTAGCCATGCCTTAATGTGTAAATACTGAATGTTTCTGCTATATTACAGAGATGTTTATCAATAAAATGAGATTTTGTAGCTACACAATTTTGTCTAAAGTAAGTATAAAAATTATTTTTGGGTTACAATAAACTTTCATTGCTTTTGAGTAACAATAGTCATAACTTAATCTGTAAATACATACTCCTCCTTTTATTTACCACAGTCATCTATTAATAAAATAAGATTTTGTAGCTAAATGATATTGTTTGAAGTATGTATTGGAATTTACTATTTTTAAAGCAACATTAGTTGAAACTTCAGTGCAAAAAGGTTACAAATGTCAGACACCAAACCTGTCTTGGCTGATCAAATACCTTTGGTGTAAAGGGGAAAATTTGCATATTTAAATTTTAAAAAATGCTATTTTGTTTTATAAATGCTATGTATTTTGAATACATATAATTACACTTTTAAACTTGTCATTTAGTCTCTGTTGTGGTGCTTAGTGGATATTTGTAACATAATATTTTAAGGAGTATTCCACAAAACTACACCTTTCGTGTTACTTAAGAAATTTTTGGTACAAATGTGACATATCAGTAGCAGAACCTTTTCCATCATTGATTACACCAGTGAAGTTCCACAGATGTTTAGAAGTGAGTAATGTTGAATCTTGAATGTTGAAGAGAGAAATCCTTTCTTGTAGAGTTTCTTGTAGCTTGTACGACGGTACCATCAAGGGTACATCTTTTGTGCCTTTATCATGTATTTTAACCTGGTGTTGTGCAACCTTAATTAGCTTTAAGATGAGTAGATGTCCTTAAAATCCATCTAGGACTTAAATTACAGTATATATACTAATCAATCAAAGTAGACAATTCAATCATAAAAATAATTGGTAACAAATTTCCTTATCGCTTAGTTGTCATAGGTTATGAAGCATGCTATGGGATACATGTCACTTACACAAGTAGCAAAGTTATCAATAAAATGAGACTTTGTAGCCACAAAGGGTCATTTAAAACAAATACCAGCATTGATTTTTTTTGGGGCGAAGTAGACTTCTATTACCTTTGAGCGACATTATGTGTTAATATTGATTTTGTCTGAAGGGATTGTGTTATTTTGCACAATTGTTTAGCAATAGAATGAGATTTTGTAGCTAAGCAATGTTGTTTAAGACAAGCATTGGTATTTTATTTTTTGAGTGAATGTACATTTGAGTGATAATAGTCATAAATTAACTTAAATACGGACCCTCCCTTGTGATTTTACATAATCATTTAGGAATACATTTTTGTTTGTTGCTAAACAGTGTTGTTTGAAAGCAAGTATCAGAATTAGTTTTTGAGTGCTTAATTACTTTTGAGCAACATTAGTTCCAAAATACAACTTTTTTGTATTAACATTTATTTCACAAAATGAAACTTGTAAATGTTGATGCTGCGGCTTTGATGCTTCATAATAACGTCATAAACTTTACACTGCAAAATATGTTAATAACAGATCAAATGTAGGTTTTTGTGGGAAAATTGATGTGCATAACACTTATTTCTAACAATGCATTAGGTTTTTAGTAGCATTGCAGTTGCACAGCTTTAACTGGGACTGTGTGTTGCCCCTCACCTTGGCGTGTGTATGCCAGCTCGTCCAACGGGAGGTCCAGCACCTGTTCATATTGTTGTCGCTTATTCCTGCCGGAGTTCGGCACGCACACCACCGCGCTGCACGCGCACAGCGCCAACAGCACCAACCGCCTCATACTCTCGCACATCAGAATATACTATATTTAAAAAATACAGCAATTATTTAACGCAAAAAATAAAAATAAAAAAAATAAGCTGGTGTTAGGATGAGCTCTTGGGGCGGGTGCACTCCTGGCGCGTCCAAGAAGCACCGTGCGTTTGGAGCGTCTCGGCTCAGGCTTTTATACACACACAGAAGTGCACGCGCTTCTGTGGGGGGCGGAGTTTATCAGCCCATGTTCTCTGATTGGTGGGTGAGCGCGAGCGCATCCTCAGTCTCTAACCGCCACGACCAGAAATGACTCAGCTAGCTTTTATAGCCAAATGGAAAAAAAAGATTAACACCAAATGTTGAATAAATACATTTGGTTTTGTTTTGAACAATGTACAATACGTTGCTATATATAGCCTAATGCTTTCCTGGTGTGTCAAACGGTTTCCACCTAAATTTGTTATTTATAATGTAGTTCTATGCATATAAATGATTTATGTAATATTTATTGATCAGGTTAGTATTATTAGCATTTCATTATCCTCTCTTAAAGGCCCACTATGTAGGATTTAGAAGGAACTATGTGCAGGAATTGAATATAACATCCATACGTATGTTTTCATTAGTGTATAATTACGTAGTAACTACGATTCGTTGTATTTTCATAAGCTTACAACGAGCCCTTTATATCTACATAGGGAGCGGGTCCACCTCTACGGAGCCGCCATGTTGCGCCGCTACAGTAGCCCAGAACGGACAAACCTCAAGAGAACGCCTTTCACATTTTTAACAAGTGGCAGGAAAGACGAAGAACAGCAAGGAAGAAGAAAGAAGAGAAATCAGTGTTTGCTGGTGCTGGATAACATGTCTGAGAACCCGTATTTTGAAAAATGGATGATCGTACTTAGTATTTAGCACAGAAAAAGCAAGGGAGGGTGAATGTAAGTACCTGGAAGTACGCTACAGGTACCTGATGGTTCTGGAGGTATTTCATAGTAACCCAAAAATTCGTAATAGAAAATTGAATCTGATGGAAACTATAATGTCAGATCCGAGCAAGATCCATTACATGACAAGGTTTGTTGTTGTTGTTGTTGTTGTTGTTGTGTTCCATGTGTTTAATTTCTTTATAGCTGCAAATCGCACTTCAGATGATCGTATCTACGTGACGCAAAACGACACTTGGTGATGTCAATCAAGCAAATACGAACTCAAACCTATCTTAACCGAAATGATAAATGATGTGCCTGAGCCCATTAGCATAGCTCAACTACGCACTGTTTCTCTAAGGATATTACGTTTTTGGAAAGGATTAGCTCGTGGCTGTCAGGAAACTCCTGCGCTCCATCAAACGTCGAGGCGAAAAGTTCACCGTCCCGAGAGGAGGACTCATCTTGTCGCTCCGTCTTTATATCAAACTCTAAACAAATTCAGTTTTATACAAGGGCAGAGCTCTTAGTGCGACATTTTGTTTGGTTATTAACTGCCTTGCTTCCAAAAACTGGTTACGAAATGTTTAAAGAAGAAGGATTGTAAAAGAGGCTAGAGAGCGAGAAAATACCCTGAAACATGAGTATGAGCAGATGTATTCATGCTGATGTGTGTGTGTGTGTGTGTGTGTGTGTGAAACAAAAACACACACATGCCTTTCCTAGAAGCAGTTTGTCTTATTATATGATTTCCACTTTGATGAGTTCACCTGTCTAGGGTTGTGTTAGTCACTGCCTGTTGTGTGTATGTGTGTGTGTGTGTGTGTGTGTTTGCCCATGATTCATGTCTCTGAGAATGCTGGACTTGTTCACTTGTATATTTACCGGTTCAAAGGCCACTCAAGGCACGTGTCCTTTCCTGTCTCGACTACATAGGCGTATGTGTGTGTGTGAGTGTGTGTGTTTGTGTGTTTATACAGATAACTGTATTTGTGCTGCTTGTTGAGACGCTACATGCTAATTTATGCAAAGCATAAAACTCTTAACTCTAGCTTTGCAATTTGAACTGTGTGTCAGTAGGCAACCATTTGAAGCAGAGTCATTTTTTCAATTATGTATGTCATGGTGATGGCTGAAATGCTAATTCACTATGCCAGCTAATCAGCTAACAGTAGTCTGAATTAGCTGACATCCCGTGAGTCTTGCATATTCTCATTCCTGACCATACGGAGTCCATTGAAACGCTTTTAAAACCCAAATGAGAAACGTTGAAATGCAATCTGTATAACTAACTGGCCAGTTATCCTGGTTTAATACAATGCAACAGAACAAGATAGGCTGCCAATACTACTACTACTAATAATAATAATAACAGCCATGAAGAAGATCTTGTGTTCCCCTCTTTCTGTCTTACTCACTGTGTCGCTGACTGATGGAGCTGGACATCAGTTCCAGGAACCCAGCTGTAAGTTGGGAATCATTCTCATTCATTTTGGAATTATAAAGACATTTTCTTTTTTTATGCTTCACCAAGTCGTCTGCTGGCCAAAGTGGGGAAAGGAAGCAGGGTCTGCCAACAGTGTGCCACATTTTCCAGCAATAAAGCAAATCAAGCAGCGGAGGCATTAGGTACACTGAAGTGGATACAGAAGGGGGAAGCAAACACGATCGCTGTTCCTAATCCACATGGAACACTGCAGGATCTCTTTCTGGCATGCTTGAGGAAAGTACATTTAGGAGTATATACATTCTCTGGAACTTGTATGACCGATACGCCACATAAGCATATATATTTTTTATGGTGCCGATTATTTAACATGTATGAAAGGAGTCTCCAGTGTCAGCATTTATGTAAAAAAGTCTTTTAGTCTTTTATTTATTTAAAAAATGACATGACCAGTCATTATAGTAAAATAATCAACTTCACAGTGGGAAATAACTCCATTTCATGAGGTTGATGGCTACATTAGCTTTGAATAACATGCATGCATGAACAATTGCTATTTATAAGCTTTTTACTTGAGCAACCTGACTACACACATTTAATGAATCACAAATTGTACAATATATATTTTCCTATACAATACAAAATAATATGAATCACAAATATTTATAATGTATACAATATGTGGCACGCATTTTGCGTAGGAGCTCCGCATTTTGTAGTACGCCAAAAGATTTTTTTCAGAATAAAAATGGAAGATGAACCAATCAACATTTGCAACAGCTTCGAAATGTACTGATATGCCCTGGAAGCCCCGCCCCGTTTGTACCATGGTGCTTGAAAGATGCGATGATGTACTCAATATGTACAATATACAAGCTTTTCACTGTATACATAATGCTTAGTCTTCTGGGAAAATAATAAAAAATAGAGTGGGTAGGATCTGAGGGATTGATGAAAGTCTTTCCTGCTTTTGCTCTGTAGTTGTAG
Source organism: Parauchenoglanis ngamensis (assembly GCA_030014255.1). Taxonomy (NCBI): domain Eukaryota; kingdom Metazoa; phylum Chordata; class Actinopteri; order Siluriformes; family Auchenoglanididae; genus Parauchenoglanis; species Parauchenoglanis ngamensis. The sequence continues at coordinate 12,572,010 of JAQMYM010000010.1, forward strand.
AGCTTTATTAGACTAGACAATGTGTTACATCCTCGTGTAGAACTGGGTCCCCCATTGTTTGGCTACCGGACTGATTGCCTTTATAAAGCATCTGGCTCTCTATCCACCTGTCTGTTGCCACAGTGACATGAGTAAACAGTGGTTTTGTCTGTAATTGTTGAGTCTGGTTCCCTTAAACACACAGATGTGGTGCTACAAAAATTGTAAGCTGCACCTCTGATTTATTCCAACTAATCAAGTGCGAGAGACCGCCACATTTGAGTAATCAGCTCCTTGCAGGACGACGTACACAGAGACCTGAAATGATTTCAAAAAGAATCACAAACAAGGTTAGTGAACGCATTGGTTTTCTCATACATCCAGAATTTTATTGTTATTATATTTGTTTTTTTTATTGACAACGCCTGTAAAAAGGGTAGACTTTTCCCTGTTAAATCATTGTACAACACCACAGCGGATTTAGCTGAGCAGAAAACGACTCTTTAATGTCACGATGTGAAAACAAAATGATTAACATTTATATAAGTACTTGGTACACAATATGAGAAAAGTCCAATTGCTGATGAATCAGTTTCCTGGCAAAAAACGACACCATGGGTATGAAGAGCCCTCCAAACAAAAGAAGCATTCAGAGGATAGATAGACCAAACTTTCCAAGTCACTGAATATTCCTCTGAGTATATATGGGCTCGGTTGTCAATATGCCTTCCTCATAAAAGGTGAGTGCCAAAATGGGGTACTAGCGACAGCGCTGATGGAGTCACAGGCTTCCATCACTGAGATTGGAGTGAAAAAAGCCTCTGAGACTCTGAAATCTATTCCATCAATCTCATCTTTTCCTCCCATCCATACATTCATCCTTTTTCCATGTCTGTTTAAACATTTCTCCATCTACCTGTTGGTCTATCCTTCTAGCTATTCATCCATCCATCTGTCTGTCTATCAACCTGCCACGCATAGCATCTTTCTGTCCATCCGTGCAGTCTGTTCATCCTCTGGTCTACCCATGTCACTCTTTGTATGTCCGTCTGCTCTGTCCATCCATTCATCTATTCAGTCATCCATCCATGCCTTTGTCCATCTATCCATCAGTTTTTCTCCATCAGTTTTCCGTCCTCCCGTGTCTGTTTAGATATTTCTCCATATATCTGTTGGTCTATCCATCTAGCCGTTCGGACATCTGTCTGTCCTCCAATTTGTCCAACCCTACCATGCATAGGATCTTTCTGTCCATCCATCCAGTCCATTCATGCTCTGGTCTATCCATCTATCCCCGTGTATGTCCACCTGCCTTTTCTTCCATTCATCTTTCTGTCCATCCATCTCTACAATCATCCATCCATCGATCAATTTTTCCTTCTGTTCATGTCTACATACATATCTATCCATCTATTTGCTGGTCCAACCAGTCATCCATCTATCTGCCCATTTGTTTTTCCTTTCAACCAGCCATCTGTTTGCCATCTGTCTTTCCATTCCTCCATCAAGCCATCTATTGATCCACCTATCTCTTTATCCCCTTCATCCATGTAAATGTCTATCTATTGGTCCTTTCATCCATCTGACTGTATGTTTTTGTGTGTATCTATAGGTTTCTCTGTAACAGTCACACACATGCACATCTTACTTCTGAAGTAACACATGGTGCACATCTGATTGATTTAATGCATAAATATCCAGCATTTTCCTGTATTCGTGAACTGCATGAGAAGATTTCTCTCTCAATCCTCTTTCCCCTGCTACTGTAAACAAATATGCAATTGTACATTAATAGAAATATGATTTAAACAGCCAGCAAAAGAAACTGCTGAAGAAGTGTGCTCTCATATCCATTTCCCAGCTGAATTCACACACAAGTGATAAAACCACTGTGAAGTGGAGCGGTGAATCATATAACACCTCCCTCCATTCCCCTCTCTCTCTCTCTCTCTCTCTCTCTCTCTCTCTCTCTCTATCTCTCTCTCTGTCTGTCTGCTGACCTAGAGTGACTCTTGCTAGGTGTGACAAGGTCATGACCGAATGAAACTATTTGAAATCCTTGGTCAAACCATACTGCACCGCTCCGACTTATCACTGCAGTGCTATTCATTGTTTCTCATCATGATGTTCCTTTTTTGAGAACATTTGGGAAAGTGATGAATTTCTTTGTTGCTACCTTGTTGTTTGTCTTGTTGTGTTACAGAGAAATGTCAGAAAACTTTAAGGAACAGCATTACCTCTGACACTGGAGACTCCTTCCATGACAATCATTTCGCCTTACAGAAAACGTCGCCATAGCAACATTTTAAATACGTTTATTATTACGAGCATCTGCAGTACCCGTAAACGAGCCGTTACCATAAAAACGATAACGTATAAAATAGAGCGCATTAATATAAAGCTGCGATGTGTAACACCTTCTGACCAATCAGAATCCAGAATTCAAGAACGCTGTGTTATAAACATATCTCACGCCTACAGTTTGACAACTACAAGAACGTTAAATACACTGAACTTATTTATATACTGAAAAGCGAGGGGTGTCAATAACCTTTTCGGTTAGTTAAGTTAGATTAGAGTAAAGTTAGCTGTTAAATGATTCATTTCTGTACCTGATCATGAAAGAAGAAAACTTTAGAAAATCCAAGCAGTCAAGGGCCAGTTAGGAGGATTTATTTTAATTTGATAAAAAATGGTTTTCAAAGTTAACTTCTAGAGCTTTCCATACCATGTTGATTGTGCACATTATTACAAATTTGAAAATGGCAGGCCATGTTATCATTTCTTTGCTTGACTTTTTGTCATTTTAAAATACATTCATTATAAAACCAAAACTGCTGTAACTACATATATATGTGTACATATACACTACCAGTCAAAAGTTTGGGGTCACCTACTCTTTTTCATAGGTTTTTCTTTATTTTTTTTGCTTTCTACG
>JAQMYM010000010.1:12596861-12639659 GCA_030014255.1 Parauchenoglanis ngamensis
TTCAGTATATGCCATACGTGTTGCTTCATAGTTTTGATGTATTCAGTAATGTTTTACAACGTAGAAAGTAAAAAAAAGAAAGAAAAACCTATGAAAAAGAGTAGGGGTGTCCAAACTTTTGACCGGTAGTGTACATACATACAGTACTGTGCAAAAGTCCTCAGCTACCCCTGATGTTTTCATATTTTGCTTCTTCCAAAGAACCAGATTTTCTTGTGTTTTTTAATGTAGTGTTGAAGAACAGTTCTTCAGACTTCCTGCATACTTTGATAGACAAAAACCCCCCACAATGGAACACTATCAGTCATGGATTGGCCTCCCCGAAGCCCAGATCTCAACATTACTGAAGCAGTGTGGGATCATCTTGACAGGGAACAGAACAAAAGGCAGTCAGAGTCCAAAGAAGAGCTTTGGAATGTCCTTTAAGAAGCCTGGAGAACTATTTCTGAAGACTAATTAAAGAAATTACAAGAAAGAGAGTTCAGGCTGTGTTGAAGAATAAAGGTGCTCATACCAAATATTGACTTTAAAGCTTGTTAGAATGATACAAACTCTCTTTGTGTTATATACTGTAGTCACATGTACGTTTACGCATGTTGTAAGAAATCACTATACCTATTGTCTCAATTTCCTAGCAAAATATAAAAAAATAAGAGGTGAGGGGGAGCACACACACGCACACACACAGTAAAAACGAAGAAAAAAGCAAAAGAAAGAAAGTAAAGAAGGAAAATGAAAATAAGAGAAGGAAATGAAATAGAAAAAGAAGAAATGTAAGAAACAGGACACATACTGAGCAGGGAAAAAAAAGAAAGTATAGAAAGGAAAGATACAAAGGAAAAGGAAAACAAAATAAAGAATAAACAGAGAGAAGGAGGAAATGAAGAGAGGAGAGAGAGAAAACAGAAAAAGACGGTTGGAATGAATAAATCAATGAATAATAATAAAAAAAATTAAATACTGGATAGATGTAGAAGAAAAATAGATAATAGAAAGAAAGAAAGAAAAGGACAGAGAAGGAAGAAAAGTAAGGAAGAAATAGAATAGAAGATGCAAGAAACCAAAGTAAGAAAGAAAGTCAAAACAAAGAAGCAAAATAAGGAAGCAATAGGTTAGATAGATAGACAGACTTTTGCACTCAACTGTAATAAGGACCGACTAAGCCCCGCCCATTTCAAAAAGTAGTGGGCGGGGTCCACGCCAACCCAGTGGGCGTGGCTATGCCCGGGTCTCCGCGCGCATCCGACTCCCGTTCAGTTAAAAGCCTTGAAGCGTCGGCGGTGCGAGCTGCGTGTACAGCAGTGTGTTCTGCCAGGAAACCAATACTTTCGACAACGTCACTGATTTAGAGTGATATCTTTTTTTGACCATGTCAGCGTTAGCGGCAGAAAAATCTTATTAAGCCTATGATAATTTTTTAACGCGTCAGAAGATGCTGTGAAAAGAAAGTCGGACCTGGATTATTTACAGAGTTCTTTATAAAGAAGAAACCAAACTGGATAAAGAAGCAAGAACGGAATTTGGCGGAGTTTGTCATTTGTTTATTTTTATTGAATATATGAAATAATCCGACTTCAGCTCCTGATTTGCAGATTACTGTTATTTACTGACTTGTCAGGTTGATAATCCCGGATTGACTTGTAATCCCATTTCACACTGTCATGGATCCGATGTGGAAATCTCTGCTCGCACTGTTTCTCATCGTGTGCCGGCTGAAACTCTCCATGTCCACGATTTTAGAGTCCATTTACTGGAACACGTCAAATACAAAGTGAGTCTCAATCCGTTTTTTAGTTGTGAAGTGGATTATCTGTTGATTGGAATATCAGCCGACATCTAAGAAAAGATTATAAATAATTCAGTGCATGATCAAAATCAGATGCATTTATCCATCTGCATGAACTTTCTTTCACTGTAGGACTAATAAAATGGTCAAAAATATATAGTGCATATTTAACAGCATTAAATTCTGGTTTATATCAATATTTGTATAAATGTGCATGCATTAGAAAGAATTTCAGACGCATTATGAATGCCAGCAATAAGATATATGATGTAGGTATATGACAATGCTTGATATTGTTGTCATGAATACCTGAAAATATCCCAATCCTTTAGAACTTTATTTCAGAGAGTATTTACTGGAACACCTCGAACATAAAGTGAGTTTGAATCCCCTTTAACTACTCTGTCTAAAAAGGCATAAAGTGGCATCTATTGAAAGAATATCATCCGTTTTCCATTTTAAACAAATAAAAAACATCAGCTAAAGATGCACGTATAAAGTGATACCGTAGTCATGAACGCTTTTAAACATGAACATTCTGCTTTATCTCAATTTTGTTACCAGTTTACATTGAATACTTTGTTTCAGGAATGAATTAAGCTCAGTAATTGTAGTGAAATGCCACTTAGTTTGATGACCGATAATTAGTTGCAATATTCAACAAGTAATATTTTGTTGTCATGGATGGTTGAAAAATGCAAAGGAATTTTGTTCTGCTTCAAATGTCTCTAACAAGTTAATATGTCAGTAGTGAACAATTAGCAGAAGCCCGTATAAGGGTACAAGCTGTACGTTACCAGTAATGTAGTGGGATTTTTCTTCAATTATGTCAATATAGTATCCAAAAATGGTAGGTGAAATTGCATCATACTTATTTCCATTCAATCCTACACATTACAAATGACTTTAGGACCAAAAATGACACTTAGTGGATCGACCAATAATTGGTTATCTGGTTTTCTTATTGTGGGCGTTCCATATTATTGGCACCCTGTTCTTTCCATTTGGCTGCCCAGATAAGCAGTGTCAAATTCAAAAGGCCACATAAGGACAGCTGTCTCCTCAGGTTCCTTATTTTGGGCAAATTTGAAGGTAGCATGGCATGTGTCTTTCATGGAGAAGGCAGTCCCATAATTCTGACCATCTGTTTGCTCCATCATGTGAAATATCCCTAGGTGTCGAGTGAAGAAAAATACAGCGACTGTTTCGATTTTACGACACTTTTACAACGCGTCATTATGAGGCCAAATAAAGGCTTCAGTAGTTACTTTCTCCATTCTTCTGGCAAGGCTTGGTCGCACCATAAAACCCTCAGAGGTGGCTTCAAACTGCCCATTTGGACCCCCAAACTGAATCCATGTTTAGTTCTGACAGACGTTAAAATCCGAGGATTAAAATAAGCGTTTTTATTAGCCGGAGAAATCCTGCTGCGTAGATTTTTTGGATTAATTTATTTTCCGGTAATTAGGCTGTCAAATAAAGTGAGGACGAAAGGGTTGGGACTAACCCGGCTTAAGATTGGGATACGTTTTTGTTATTAAAGCAAACCCCCCGAAAATCCCAGCATTCTGTTTTCATGAGCTCCAGGAACTCTTTTGTCATGGGGATTTGGAGACAAAAGGCTCTCAAGGTTCAGAGATCAATCCTTCCACTACCGACTCCCCCTCCTTCCCCCCTTTCTCCACACGGCCGGGTCTGTATAGCGCAGTTAGACTGAAAGCCGCAGGGGGGTGAAGGAGGGGCGCTAACGCTTCCTGACTTCCCAGGGACTCTTAGGAGAGCAAAACCAGCCAGTTTTTTTGTGTGTTTCCAGCTCATGATGGTTTTACGAGGATGCACGTGAGCCTTAAAAAGTGGAAGACTGTCAGCCTTGTTTGTTTTATGGGCTCTTAAAGTGGGTAAAAAAAATTGCTTACGACAGGTTCAGAATCTTTTCTACACGTGTACAAAATATTGACCAACCCCTGTTATACAGTGTATCACACAATACACAATCACCAATACAGTATGCACAACTGCACAGAACTACACATCAGGCACAGGTGATAGGTTACAATGTCAATATTGTGATATAATGACATCGTAATACACCTTTCTGAGTAAGAGATAGCAGTGGATTGTCTTATAAATGGACTGTAAACTTTTTTGTCAATGCATAGAGTTACGGGATTGTTTTCCGTAACAAGGACGCAAGGTCTCATGCGCTTTCAATTCTGACATAAATATGGATACTATTTTTTGGAAAGATCTCACCAATGCTGCCTAAAACTCTTTCCTCAAGGGTTCCTCAAGGGTTCATTGAGTAGAGATCTAGTTCATACCTTTTTAAATGAGTCCTACTTGGCACTAGTTCTCATTTAAAACACTCAATCGTAATGCTCTAGACAAAACATTTAGAGTTGCCTATAAGGACAAACTAAAAAAACACCCCTAAAAGTAACTCAAGGAGAGTGTCAATATTTTTGACATGCCCATTCAAACAGTATTGTGTGTTGATTATGGTATATTCAATAATTGATTATCACTGCATGCTAAGAATAAAGAACAGCCAAATTCATTTGAAAACACATGACAGTATAAGCAAACACACTCTAGTGAAGTACATCTAGTGACCCAATTGCGTGAAATCAAAACCAGGCCGTTTGGTTTGAACATATCGTTTTAGCAGTAAGAGCCTGAATCGCCCTGGCTGAATTAAGCTCGGAGCTAATCGGTCTCGTTAGTCTAGGAAATGCCATCAAAAAGGAAACAGATGTCTGTGCGGCGTATGGGTGCATTCTCGTGTCACGTTTGCTACATGGAAACGTTTAGGGTGCAATCCACACCTGCAAATCTGAGAGGAAAGGAATGTTAAAGGTTTGCACGCTTTTTATTAAGAAAACGCGAGAAAGTGAAGGATACCCCAAAGGATTTATAGGATTGCAAATCACTGGTTTCTGAAGCTCTCCCAAAATTGTTATACGGCCACTTTGTAATTCGGCTTAGGACAAAAAGTTTGAATCAGAGGAGGGAAATTGCATGGCGTCATTCGCCGGCTGGTTTATAGCACAAGGCTTCCTCCTGGAGTAAAACAAAAGCTGGCTTGCTTTGTTTGAAACCACTAGCTCGTAACAGTCTCGAGGGTCAGTGCCTTGAGTGGATTTGGGTTAAGCATTTTAATCAGTGTGTACCAAAGCCCCTCTTTAAAGCTCAGTGTTTGGACAGGACTACATAATTCAGACTCGTTTGCATTCTTGCTTAACTGATCTGATTGTAGTCTAATTGGAGTCGGATTTCTCGGGAGTGTTTTAGCCATCCGATAATAAATTTAATGAAGATCTCTTAAGCCATATGTCAGAATCAACTCTAGATGCCACTTCTGTATTCTTGTTTATCTAAAACTTGCATTTATCCTCAGCTGGTCCTACACAGCTGATTCATCTTAAGGGCTTTGGTGGATTAAAAGAATGAGGAAAGGAGAAATTTTTTTTTTTCTAACCTCTATATGAAATTGTAAACAGACACCCATTGCATCACTTTGGTCCAACATGCATCAGTTTTTGTCTTAGTCAAATCAGGCTTGTTGGAAATGGTCTCCGATGCTTGTTACTGTTCGTCTTCTTATCCACATCATCTTGTCTCGTTTCTAGGAGTTCCCATCCAGGAAAATGCCAGCACACATTGTGGCTAGCGCTGACACAAATTATACGCGAGCTAACGTCACTTGTAGTTCGTCGTCTTGGTTTTTCCTTGGCAATAGTTTAGCGCTTGGAGGAGGCGCAGACACATGGTGAGGATGTCTGAATGAAAAATGGAGTGCTAATTGACCGAAACAAAATTTCGAGTCCTGGGAGAGTGAAGGTTCCAGACAAATGACTGTTGCCCCAGTGGGATTTTCACTTGCAGCTTTCAGATTGGTATCAATCTGAAATCATTACTTGACAATTTTACAAAATAGACTAACCTGGAGATGGGTGTTAACTTCAGACCCTTTAACCATGGGTGGAAACAATGACCTACTACATGTTACTACAAAAAACCTGTAAAACCTGCATCACAATTTTCCATATTATTTTCCAGGTTTGTACCCGGGAAAGGCATCACCCTATACCCTCAGATTGGAGACAAGATGGACATTGTGTGTCCCCGACTTCGGTCGGGCCAGATTGCAAGCACCCGTATAGAATATTTCCGTGTGTACCTGGTGACACAGGAACAGCTTGAGAGCTGCACGGTGGCGAAGGGCGACGTGGCGCTGCTGAACTGCGACAAGCCTGACCAAGATGTCAAGTTCACCTTTAAGTTCCAGGAGTTCAGCCCCAACCTTTGGGGCCTTGAGTTCCTCAAAGGCAAAGACTACCATGTCATCTGTAAGTACTGTGCCAAATATATCATCAAATCTGCTGATTAGCCCAAAACATCAATTCCAGGCTAATGTGCTGACAAAACATGTGTCCATTGTATTTTGTCCAATAACCAAATAAACATCAGTGATTCCATATTTTTTCCACATAGATAGAGGTTGATATACCTAGCCCAGTATCCTAACTGAATACAGGTTAGCTCAGTGTTTAACATGCTAATTTGGTCCAATTGCAAGTGATGGCTTTAACAAAGATTGATAAATTAGCTGGCCCTGTTAATTATGATAACTGGGCAAGTTATAGGTCTATTTATTTCAATCATAGCTCCGAGTTAGCTTGCTCACTGGACCTACCAGTGAACCAAGCTTGAAAAATTTGAGGGAGCATGTGTGTGCCCCCTCAGTTTGAATGGGCATGATACTCCAGATGGCTTCGTCCTGTGGTTCTGGCTCTGAGTGCACTTAGCAAAATAATCCAAGGCTCAGCCTGGTATTTCTGTTGAGCCCCAACCTGTGGGGCCTTGATTTCCTCCAAGCCGAAGACCACCACATCATCCATGCGTAGCGAGCCAAATGTGGCTGATTAGACCTACGTTTAACAAATTTGCTGATTTGGGATCAGCGTTTCTTTTGTATGACTGGGTTTTTAGTCATCCGGGCCATTTTAAATGTCTAGTAGCAACACGACAAAGCGATTGGATGTGTTCTTTAATCTTGGAGACATTTCACTGGCCATCTGCTCTTCATCAGATATTCATAGGTTCAACCGAACCTCCTCGGATGAGTGGAGAAGCATCTTCAAGGTTATAATACAAGTCACGTTGATTCACTAGACGTCTCGACTGTTTCTTTCTCGAAGGATGGCTTCATCCTGCGTTTCTGGCACTGTGCACACTTAGCAAAATAATCCACGGCTCAGTCTGGTATTTTTGTTCAGCCCTATGGGGCCTCAAGTTCCTACAAGGCATAGACTATCACATCATCTGTGCATAGTGAGCCAAATGCATCTGATTACAGGGTATGTGCGGCTTTTTACACAATCTTAACATTTAATTGAATTAATTTAAGGCCCCAGAAAGTCTTAAATTTTTGTTTTCTCCCCTGAGGTTTAAAATATGTCAGCCCTGTAATACAGCGAGTATCAGAGGTATTCATTTACATTGTTTCACTGGCAAAAATAGTGATACCTGTATATCACCTGGAGAAGTAAATAAAAAAATCCACCTTTGATGAGGCAACTGCATTACTTTTGTTTACCTCAGCTTTAGATTTTTTATTAACTCAGTTTTTTCCACTTTGGTAAATATTTTACCTCAGCTTTGCCTGTTTTCTGGGATTGACCTTTTCAGCTATAGCTAATTTTATTTATTTATTTATTTATTTATTTATTTATACCATAGCTTCGTTACATTTTTACCTCAGGTTTTCCTGTTTTGTTTTTTCTTAATTTTTGGTTTGGTTGTTTTTCTCATCTTTCTTCACTTCATCTGCTAATATATTTAGCTTAGATATTTACCTCAAGTTTACCTGCTTTGTTACTTTTTCTTTACCTCAGCTTTACACACATTGTTGGACATTTTACCTCAGCTTTACCCACTTTGTTAGATTTTTACCTCAACTGTATCCACTTTGATTGATTATTACCTCAGCTTTCTTCACTTTGTTATTTTTCTCCCTATAAATGTTACGCACTTAGATTTGTACCTCAGCTTTTCTCAACTGTTTCGATATTTTACGTCAAGTTTACTCACTTTTTAGAATTCTACTTCAGCTTTACCCACTTAGCTAGATTTTTACCTCAGCTTTTGTAATTTTTTTTAGATATTTTACCTCAGCTTTATTCACTTTGTTAGATTTTTACGTTACACACTTATTTATATGGTGCACTTCAGCTTTACCTGCTTTGTTAGATTTTTCTGCTGTTTTTCACACTTTGTAAAATTTTCCTACTCAGCTTTGCCTGCTTTATTATTTTTTTCCACCTCAGTTTTACTCACTTTGTTAGATGATATCACCTCATCTTTACTTGCTTTGTGAGATTTTTCTCCTCAGCTTCACCCACATTACTAGACTTCTTACCTCAGCTTTTTCCTGCTAGGATACATTTTTTGCCTCACCATCTTTTGTTAGATTTTCTCCTTTTGTGCACGATTTTCCCTCCTAAAGGAATCCTTTGCATTAAAACCAAGGTTTTCTCGGAGACAACAACATTAGCACCAGGCAAAGATTGCTCTCCTAATGGCCTTAAATTACATTACAAATTGTATTAAAAGGGTATGAAAAAGTGTCTTAAGTTTAATTTGCCCAAATCTCTAGTTTACACACTTGCACTAGTCTCTGTGAGCCAAATTACAAAACTGCTGTAGGTCCTTGTCAGCTTGAATTGCAGTAGTAGTAAGTCATGGTTGACTTGCGCTTCAGTTCTCAACTGATAAACAACAGGGTCGAGGAGCGTCTTGAAGATCATAACACACCACCGCTCTTTTCCTGCAGACTTATTCAAGAATGGCTTCATCCTGTTTCTGGCTTTGAGTGCACTTAAATTAATCCCAGGCTTACTTTCTATTCCTGTATAAGGAAAGCCATTGACAAGCATGCTAATATTTACGTTAGCACGTGTGCGAGGTTTGTACGTCTTCTCTAAGCATGCTAACAATTTTGCCACCTTTTAATTCAGTTCAGCTCAATTCGATTTGGCGCACGCTAACATTTACGTTAGCACGTATTCAAGGTTTGTCGTTCTTCTGTGAGCATGCTAACAATTCAACCAATTCACTCTGACGATGAATTTGGTTCAGGCTTGCCAAAGCTGCTTGGCTGGATTTAGCTTTTACAAAGAACAGCAATCAGAGTAATTATAATGATTATGATGATTAGCATAGTTATGGGAAACATCTGGGTGGTGGTGAAATGCATAGTATGGTGCATCAAAGAAGCTCCACATCATGATCACTGAGTAAACCTTTACCACAGTTTATGATATTGTCACGACTTTGCATGGAAACAATCGAAGCAGACATTTTGTCTGCTATACATTTCCAACTTTGAAAAAGACCACTTCTTTTGTCCATTTTGGAAACATGTAGTTTGTTGCTAGCTTTTTGATATCTTGTTTTATGAGATGGAGAGTGTGCGTGGGTGTTTGAGGACCAGCGCATGTCCATCCTGATGCTGTCTCAGCTGCACATTCCTGAACGAGTGCGAAAGGAAAGATTTGCACGCCCCAAATCACCAGGTCACTTTGATGGGATTTTTTTAGGCAGCTCAGCATGCTGCCTTGAGGCTGGGGATATCTGACCTAAATGGTCTTGATATGTGTGTGTGTGTGAGATAAGTGTTTAGGGTATGGGTGGGTGTGTGGATGTTCTAGTTCCCTAGGTGGGCAGCCTTTTTGGACAGCATCAGTTCACTCGAGTGTTTACAAGCGTTCATGAATGCAGTGAATTGTTCATAGCTAAGAACTGTAATTGTGCAAAGCATAGGTCCTTCTCCATCCTTTCTTTTCCAAGTCTTTCCTTCACTCTTTTCCATCATTCTTCTCTTCCATCACTTTTGTCTCTCCAGATCTTTCTGTCTGTCGCTCTGTTTCATGCAGTTTCTTTCTGTGTTGCTTCCTTTTAATTCCCACTTTCATTTCCTTTCTTTCTTTCTTTCTTTCTTTCTTTGGTGATGATTATGCATGATGAAATGGTGATGCTGATCTTTGTTTTCGTGTCTGATTGCTGTGTGGTCTGTGGTGTCAGTAGTGTGTATGTATTAGTGTGTGTACAGGGGTTTGTGTAACTGAATGAGTTAAAATGTGTGTATAATCGAGTTGTCATGCTGGGTGCTTGTTTGTGTACAGGAGGAGTGTGTATGAGTCTGTGTGTGTGAGTGGCTGCAGTTTTGCGCTGGATGTTGCGGCTGCAATTATGGCTGCATATGTTTAGTCTAAATGAGCCTTTACCGCTGGAATGTGTGTGTCTAATTACACGTTTCCAGGTTGTGTGTGTATACGATAACACGTGCCTCTGACCGAGTGTGTGCTACAGGATATATGTGTGTGTGTGTGTGTGGCAGCTGCAATGCGTGCTCAGTGACTTTGCGGCTGGCTGCACAGCCTGAGGCTCTGTGTGTGTGCTTGTGTGTGTGAGTGAGTGAGTGTGTGTGTGTGTGTGTGAGTGTGTGTGTTATTGTGTGTGTGAGTGAGTGAGAGTGTGTGTGTGTGTGTGTGTGTGTGTGTGTGTGTGTGTGTGTGTGTGTGCGCGCTCAGGCGGAAGGGTCACATGAACACAAAAGTGAGATCACTCATAGCAAAGTGGGGCATGTTGGGTGAAAGTCTCCTTTTCTCTCTTCTCTCTCCGTCTTTCTTTCTTTCTTTCTTTCTTTCTTTCTTTCTTTCTTTCAATCTAAATTTATTTCAATGTATTCAGTGTATTTTTCTTTTCTTCCTTATTTATTTATTTTCCCTTACTTCGTTCCTTTCTTTTTCCCCCTGCTTTCCAACCTTATCTCTAACTTGCTTTCTCTTTGGCTTTTCTTTTTTTCTCTCTGTTCCATCTGTCATGTTAGTTTCTTTTCTTAATTCTATTTTCAACCTTATATACTTACTTCTGCTTTTGTGTCCAGCTCTTTTTGTCTATTTCTTTTTATTGCTGTTTCTTCTTTCATTTCTCTGTCTCTCTTTCTTTATTTCATTTCTCTCAACTTCTGTTCATTCTTTCATTCTTTCTATTTGCTTATTTACTCCTTTTCTCCTGTTTTGGGTCAATTTTCTTTCTTTCTTTCTTTCTTTTGCACTGGTCTCCATTTCTTCATTTCCTTTTCTCTATCCATTTCCTTTTGTCTTCCCTCTCGCTATCTCGCTTTCAGTTTTTTTGTTTTCTTTACTTTATTTTCCTTCTTTATTTCCTCATTTCCTTTTTCTTTTCCTTCCTTCTCACTTGCATTATCCCCCCTTGATTCTTTGTCATTTTTTAAAATCTGTAGTGTACAGTATTTTCTTAATTATTTATTTTACCCAAGTTTGTTTCTTCCTTCCTTTCCTTTTTTTTATCTCTGTATTTTTCTTTCGCTCTTTTTTTTTATTCTTTGCCCTATTTCCTGACCAGTGTAGTGTGTATGTACATGTATATACTTGCATGTGAGTGATTTTGTGTGTGTGTCCATTAGCTCTTAAATCCCAGTTATGACCCTCTCTCTCTCTCTCTCTCTCTCTCGCTCTCTCTCTCTCTCTCTCGCTCTCTCTCTCTCTCTTCCCCTAACAGCACAAGACGCAGCATGACAGACACAACAATGAAACCACTTTACACTCCATCAGACAGTCTGATCGCAGGCGTGTGTGTGTGTGTGTGTGTGTGTGCGTGTGTGTATATCTATGTATGTGTGTGCTTAGCAGGTCTGTTTTTCCGGCTATGCTTTAATGATTTTTATAACACAACAAACACAGTCTCCTGAGAAGCTCAGGAGGCTCGCTCCCACACACACACACACACACACACCAAGCAGTTTTAGTAAGCCTGCTGAGCAAAGCAAATTTCCTTTCCTATAAATCTCCCAGCGCATTTCCAGTTCAGAACAGGGCAACCAGTTTAGCCCACACACACACACACACACACACGCTAATCCACAGGGAACCAGTTTAGCCTGCTTGTAATCTTTCTGCTTTTAAATGTTTCTCTTGTTGTTTTTCTTTTTTCTCACCAGCTACATCAAACAGCACACAAGAGGGCCTGGACAACATGGAGGGTGGCGTGTGCAAAACCAAGTCCATGAAGCTGGTGCTCCGAGTGGGACAGAGTGAGTGTCACATATCACGTCTCAAACCCATCCTCATCAGCGAGACGCTAATGATTTTTTAAAAATGAGGCAGAAAAACAGAAAGAAAGAGAGAAAATACTGAGTCATGAGGAATGAGAGCCATAGGAAGACAAAGATTGGACACTGAGATAGGAGACGGAATGTGAGACCGAAAGAAAAAAAGGAGAAAAGAGAGGGAGACACGGAAAATTTAGAAAGGAAGAAGGAAAGGAATAAAGGAAGAGGAAAGAAACAGAGAGAGGAGAGTGAGACTGAGAGAGAAAGGGAGAAAAGGGAAGGAGAGATAGACAGAGACAAGAAAGGGGTAAAAAAAAGAAAGGTAAGGAAAAGAGGCTAGGAAAGAAAAGTAAGACAGAAAGATACCATGGAGAAAAAGAGAAAAGGTACAGGAGACAGAAAAGAAAAGAAGTGAAGTGAAGTGCGAGGGAATAAATGGAACAAAAGGGAAAAAAATAATGCAGAAAGAAAGCAAAAAAAGTCAAAGGTCACAGTAAAAAAAGTCAAAGGCAAAAATGAAGAAAGAAAGAAATGTGAGTGAGACTGAAGAAGGGAAAGAAAAAGAGCGAGAGAGAGAGACAAAAAGAAAGTGGAGAGGGTGTGACAAAGACAGGAAAAGACAGGAATGGAAAAAGGAGAGCAGATAGAAAAAGAAGGCGAATACGAAGAAAGAGAGATGGTAAAAGAGGGAAGGAATGGGGAAGGGAGAGTGAGACAGAAAGAGAAGAGCGGGAGATGAGGTCAAAGTAGATAAAGTGGGAGAGATATCAGTGTCATACGGAAAGCAGCAGAGAAAGAGAACCGAGAGAGAGAAGGAGAGAGAGAGACAGATAAGTGAGACACAAGAAAGACAGAAAAGTGAAAATGCAGAGACAAATGGAGTTTTTTTTTTTACCCAACATGCCCCATTCTGCTGCAGGCCATTTGCCTTTTTGCCTTTGTGTTCAGACCCCACACACACACACACACACACACACACACACAGTAATACAGTGCAGTTATGAAGTGGTGCGTCACTGTAACACTTCAACAATAGCTCATATTATTTCATAGTTCATCAGCGATCAGCACTTCTGTTGCCTGTTCAGTATGTGTGTGTGTGTGTGTGTGTGTGTGTGTGTGTGTGTGTGTGTGTGTGTGTGTGTGTGTGTGTGTGTGTGGGAGCTGCCTCTCAGCGTGTAATTGAAATGTCATGTGCAGTCACCTCCTGTAGCTGCGCCGGCTGTCCTCTTCCTCCTCTTTTAAGCCAATTCATTACGTCTCTCCTCCTCGTTCTGGAACCTCCAGCTCCGATCGCTTCCAACACCAGAACTGGGAGAACGAAATACACAACATACCGACGTCTTTTATCCATTTCGTGTTACATCTGATGTTAGATCCTCTTGTCACTTACGTTAAAACAGTTAATGTGTAAACAGTCGTGTTCTCGCTTATTATGCCTTAAAGTTATTGAGGCAGTTTGTCATGTTCAGAAATTATAATCTTTGTGCGTGTGTGTATTTTTAAAATTGTTTTTTATCTCAGGTCCTAGTGACGCAGTCTCAGCAAAAGAACTTCCCAAATACTCCAACAGTGATGACCAAAGCACCTCCAGCAAAGACAACGACGTGCTCAGCAAAGTCGGTATGTGGCGCCTGTTTTTCCGTTCAGCTTCATAACCCTGACCTTCTGCCCCGAGGGCCCAGACTTAATGGCTACTAGAACACGGTATTGATTTGAAAACAACAATCAGTGCAAATAGTAATGACGGAAATGAAACCCCAGCGTCTCATCGCACGTTTGTTTCACCGTAATCATATTCATGCGTGATTCTCAAGCTTTGTTTTTGAGGCAAAAAGAACGCGCCAAAACTAACGAACCAGTAAAAGTTCCTCCAAGGAGGAAAAAAACAGAGGTAGAGAAAGGAGGGTGAGAGTTATAGAAAAAAAGGAAAGGGAGTGAGAAATGGTGGAAAGGGATAAGAGGTGAGACAGAAAAGACAGAGAGAACAGAGGGAGAGGAAAGTGAGAAAACAGCGAATGAGAGAAAAACAAATAAATAAAAGATGGTGAGACAGGGAAAGAAACAGACTGAGGCTGAGGGAGAAAGAGAGGAAAGAGAGGAAGAATAAGACAAACGGTGTGTACCTGGAGAAAGATCAGAAGAGGGAAGATAGAGTAAGGAATGAGGAAATCCCCCCTTCTGCACACAGTACATGAGCTCAGAGATGCCCCTGATTGGCTAATGACGCTTTGATTGACAGGAGAGAGAGAGCGCATGCCATCCCTCTCTCCCAGAGAGCAAGGCTCTCGTCCACGGATGGCTGGACGAACTTTTTTGTTTGTATTACTTAGGAGCTCTGCATGCACCACTTTAACTACAGAACTGGAAAATTTGTAAAGTTTCATGCTGGAAAAATATGTGCATGTTTAAAAACAACCGCAAACAGAACAAAAAGATTGAATGCCTAGTAAGCCGAGCTGCGCTATTACGCTGTAACACCCGATTGAGCAACAAAATCTTTTGACCGCGAAAAAACCACAATTCGAGGCCCAATCTATGATTAGCGATAACATTAGACTATTTTATTTATGAATCTAGCTGTACATTGACAAACTACCCTTTTCCCCCAGAACAAGATGGAAAAAGTGGAGAGTCAGTGGGCGTGTCCGGCTCCGAGGTAGCCCTGTTCACCGGCGTGGCCTCGGGAGCCTTCGTCTTGGTGGTTCTCATCATTGTGGCACTGGTGGTGTTTGCACGCCGGCGCCGCCGCAAGCACTCGGCTCAGTGCTCGGCACCGCTGGCGCTGCACCCCATCCCCAAACGCAGCAACAACAACAACGGCTCAGAGCGCAGCGACATCATCTTCCCGCTTCGAGCCTCCGACAGCTACTACTGCCCCCATTACGAGAAGGTGAGCGGGGATTACGGCCACCCAGTCTACATCGTCCAGGAAATGGAGCCCCAGAACCCAGCGAATGTTTACTACAAAGTTTGAACTAATCAGAACCTTTGAGCCTCATCCAAGACTGAAAAGAAGGTCTCAATTGAGAGCTTGATTGCTCAGAATAAATGAATCAAAGATAAATGACTCTTGGAACGAAGCCGTCAACCGTCCAGGAGCCCCAAAAGCCCCGGAACGGTCCGAATCACCGTCTGGGTTGGGGAATTACTGCTTCTAAAACATGGACGCTGTGTGATTTGTATCAGTCAAGGACCAAAAGCTTTGAGGCTGAAAGTGTCGACTGAAAGCTTGTGCTCAGGTTTCAGCCTGGCTGTAGAAAAGAAACATGCTCCTGGCTCACGCCAGTGAATCAGAGACGAATGACTCTTGGAACGAAGCGAGGACTTTCTCTCCGCTCTCCAGTCAGCGCTTTAATTCATTATGGCAGACTGAGGTGCTACAGTATCGATTCATGACGGCGTTTCGCTCAGGGGAAGCAAACGGAGCCAAACCCGCGCAGACATATAGATGTTAAAAAAAAACTCCACAGATTTACATCCAGAAAAAAAAATCATCAGGGCAAAAACTTTAAATCCACATAATCATTACCCATTCATGGGAGGTTTACATTTTATTTCTCCAAACCTCTTCTCAGGGCAGAAAGTATTAGGATTGGTTACCTGCAACAACCAATGAAATGGAGATGAGGCAGAAACTGAGATGGGTTTTTTGTCTTTTTTGTTTTCGTCACAGTCTAGCTGCACTCTTAGCTATACTAATTCTCCAGAAAGTTAGACAATATGAGACCTTGTGGTTTTTACTTGTGGACTTTTTTTTATATAATATTTCCCCATTGGATCTTTTCAGGAAAGAAATCTTCCCAAGGAACTAATTGAAGAACTCTCTAGATTGCTAGATACCTTCCATTTTTCTAAGAGTGTACGTAAATCCAACAAGGACGATTTTTCGTTCGTAGTTGCTTGACTCAGCATTCCCTCTAATATTTGGCTACATACTACAAACAAAATGTCATGTTTTATCTCCCTTCACCTCAAGGTAAATTGAAAACGATCTGCATTATGGAAGTTGAGCAGCCACAACCACACTAACATTATAGAAAGTAAACCTGCAGAATACCTTAAAGGGTTCCACCAGAAGATCAAACCAAAGTGTAATGTGTCTAAAAATATATCTAAATACCTCAAAATGTATTTTTACCTTGCAGAATTTTGTGGTTTTCGTATTTGTACAGAAATGTGGCTACAAATGGGGGAAATTTAAGAAAATAACGTTACGTGTGACCTCCCCCACAACACAATTTTTGTTTGAAAACGTGTGTTGAATTTGGAGGCACGTTACAGAGTTTGACCAAACAAAATTCCAGAAAAGAAAAATTTGTAGAACTGTCCAAAAGAACAAACTGAAGAACCTTTTAGGTAGGTAGACAACTAAAAATTAAAGCTTTTTTTACGACAAGAATTTGATTATGTAATTTTTCAATCGAAACGCACTGATGTTACGTTGCCTTTCTGTAATCTAACATTTTATTGAGAAAACCTGTCAAACATCAGGATCACGCTAATCTATTACCTTTTTTGGAGAACTAGCCTTGCTTTTCTGCTCTGAGATGAGATTTATCTCAAATGAACCTCCCTTAGGCCATTATCAACATTTCTAAGCAAACCAGAACCTTAAAATCTAGCTCTGTAATGGACAGTATTATATTTGACAGTTGGAGAATCAGAAGGTTATGGGAGCAGATCTGTTGGCATGTACAACGACAACGATGCTTGAATGTTCAGGAAAAACGAGACCCTTTAAGTCTCAGCGAATTTCCATCACGAGCCAGTTTGGTTGTCTGGTAAAGCAGCGTTAGCTGCAGATTGAGTCATAAATTTGGATGCCGGCAGAAGCATGTTGATGGTAAGGCTACAGGAGAAATGTTTTCTGCACCCCATAACGCATATCAGGTTCCTGCTGGTTCTCCTCCATATGTCGTTTCTGCATCAGGGTGTCTGACACATTTAGCACGATCCTCAGACTGCATGTCGTTCTGGATCTCGCTGCCTCTGACGTCTTGTCGTATTCTTAATCAGCGCAGAAAAGACATGTCCTCTTTGTTTACCCAGAAATGTAAATACTACCTAAAGCCTTTTTTTTTTGTAATAAATTATGTCTTAACTTATGTTTTGCATAGATCCATAAAGAGGGTCGTTTCTTATTTCCTTCCCAGACGTTGATGTCACTGATATATGAAACTCCAGAATTGTTCACAGTGTCGTTTCATTGCTCACGCACTGAAAGAATGTTCCATTGCAGCTGAATGAATTATGATTGTTCGATTGAATGCATTCTTGATGGTGCTGCTTCTGAAGGAGCTTTGTTTAAAAAAATGTAATAAAGCCGGTGGCACGGTGGTTTGAGGAGAAAAGGCATGCGGACGTGTTTTATTTTGTCGCTTTTAGTTTACACTCTCTCCCATGAAAAAAGTTAAGCCATAAAAATTACAATTAAAAACATACTTTTAACTATGCATAATGCAATCACTGTATCACTCACATCTGCTTAGCTTGCAGATCATTCATGCTAATTCCTGGATTCATCTGTTTACTATAATGCTTCCTGATAGTAATTCATGTTAGCTATAACATAACTATAATGCTAGATTTTCAGTTATTGGTCTCAATTTACCTCAGCTTGTCTGTTTATTATCGTGATTATTTAATTAGAGTCCAGCTATGCTAGTTCAGTGTTAGACTATTAAAGTGGTAGTTTATGAATGATGCTAGTTTCTTTACTTGTCTCTTAAAATGCTGGTTTATGCCCACAATGACGCTAGTTCATGGGTTACTATGCTAGTTTAGAGATTCACTTGTTTATTATAAAGCTAATTCCTGCTAGTTTCTTGACTATAATGCTAGTTTATTGGCTAGTCTGTTTTTCATTTTACATAATTTTCTTGATTTGTTGTAGTCATAGTTCATAAGTTATATACTCTGTAAATAACAGCTCAACTATGCTAGTTCATGGGTTACTTTGTAAAATATGCTAGTTTGTGAATTAGCTTTCTTCCAGTGATGCTAGTTCATGAGTTACTGTGTTTACTAAAACGCTCATTTGTGTTTTTTGACCTGTTTAATGTAATGCTAGTTAGCATGTGTACTATTACAATACTATAATTTTTGTTTTGGGGTGTCTAATGCTAGCTTATGGATTAGCCTGTTTACTATGAGAGAATGAGTCTGTTTAATATAATGCTAGTGGTTTGTTATGATGCTAATTCAGAGAAATGTCTGTTTGCTGTAATGCTATTTATAGTTTAGTCTGCTATCATGTCTAGTATGACTTTAGCTCCAGGGTTAAACTGTTTCAGAAATGCTGGTTTATTGATTACTTTGTAGGTTCAAGTTCTTTTTCTGAAGACTTTCGTTAGCTTTCAAAAATAGGTTGCACCATTTGGTGTACAGAAAGTGATATCAAGACGTGTGATGAAACGTCTCACTCGTTACAAACAAAGCCATCACACCTCTTGACCTCAGACACGTTCCACTGTCCTTGCTGTTGTCACACTTACACAAACACTAAACCTTCACAGGGACAAATTGTCTATACTTTTCCCAGCTGATAAAGTCATCTGCTCCTGGTTTAAAGTTTAGGGTTCAGATTTAGAATTAAAGTTAATGTCGAGATCAGCAAAAAGGCAAAAATATCATGATACACTATGTGTTTGACTACATAGATGGATAGATAGACATCTGGGCAAAAAAAATAAGATAAATCGCCAAAATCTAAAACAGTCACAGGGTGTGGTTTATTTTGGCGGAGTGCATTCATCGATGTTTGGGTTATGGGTTATTATTTAAGGATCCTGTCCTATTGTTTACGTTCATCCATCTTCATGTTTTGACATCTGGAAATGTCTCAAATGGGTGCCAGCTACAGAAGCTTTCAAAAGAAAATCTTAACACGGACAAAAAAAGGAGATTTTAATTTCCTGCCTGTGACCATAACATGTATTTAGACTTTGTCTGTGCTAGAAACTTAATGCCATCACTTCTCTGAATATTATCTTGAGTTTGTTTTTGGAGAAGCAAATGAGTTTGCTTCCTGGAGTGTCTTTACATGCAAGAGCAAGCTTTTCCCACAAGATGTCTATCAACATGTCCAGCTGAATGGGATACCTAAAAAAAAAGTAACTCAGAGATTTTTTACTGATCAAAAGCTTCTTTTATGACTCAGTGTTTCGCAATATTAACGAGAAATTAAACATAGATGTAATGTAGACCGCGAATGCTAGACTTAACATCCCAGGATGCAATGCACTTATACGAGCCAAAGACGCAATGCGCTGAC
This sequence comes from Parauchenoglanis ngamensis, assembly GCA_030014255.1. NCBI lineage: Eukaryota > Metazoa > Chordata > Actinopteri > Siluriformes > Auchenoglanididae > Parauchenoglanis > Parauchenoglanis ngamensis. The sequence continues at coordinate 12,616,062 of JAQMYM010000010.1, forward strand.
AGCAGTATTAGCATGAAATCTAAAGCTTTGGAAGCAGATCTGTTTCAGCCAAGGAGCTGAGGAAGCTGGACAGGCTGAAGTGCTGAAGCGCCTCTGCAGACACGATACAAGAGCTAAATGTTACTGCACCATGATTAGCAGGTAGACTAATGGCATTTTGACGAAAGATGCTTTTAAAAAGTCAACCCTTAAATCTTTTGCACAAATGTATATCACATATTGATTATAAATATTGAAGGTCAGGTTGGATTTTTCCTTTAAATTGAAAACAGTGGAAATGGTAATCTGATATTGCTGCATGCATGATTAAATGAATATATTTGCATCTCCTGTTATTAAAGTTATAAGTTAATGTGCTGAGAAAATGTCGACAGCTTTTTTCTCTCCAAAAGAAAGATCCGTCGAAATGGGACAGACTTCATCTCAAGCGCACAAACAGCATAAAAATGAGGCCTACATCACAACAGCCTCTTCCATAGAGGAATTTGGGATTAATGACAATATTGGTCACATTTTCCCATTCCCACTATGTTCTCAGGTGTTGTGTCTGTTTTAGTTTCTCGTGATCGCTGCTCCTTCACCAGGCTCGGACAGGAAAGGCCATGTTTGTGTTACGCAGGGCAGAACAATGGAGCGAAAAGCGTAAAAATGTTCAGCTCCTGCTGGCTGCCAAAAGAAACATTTCTGTCACCACGGAGAGCCACGTCCTGTCCGCTCTTTGTTTGCTTTAATTTCTGCTCACTTTTATTGCATTAATGGACTCGGATTTCTCAATATGCTCAGACATGATCCTAAACTGAAATGCCATCGGAATGAGGCGAAGTAGAGCAAAATGTGGCAGTGTTGATTTTGGAGTCGTGACACGGTGGAATAAGCAGCACATGATGAGAAAAGCCTGGATCAGGTTACACTCTCTTCCTGATTACAGGGCCTTGCTTTAACCTTTTTTCACACACACGCACACTTGAAGCTGTAGATGTTACGCCAAATTATCTGGGATCGAGTCATGTGTGAACGCCAGCTAGGATTTGACATGCAAGGAAATTTGAACCTGCAGTTTGCAGGTGAGTACACGCGGACCATAAAGTTGAGGAAGATCGCTCTTTCTGTTGGTATGTTTAGCTCCTGTGTCTTGAGGTAACAGCTGCAGTTACCACCCAAAAATTACCTGTAACTGTTACAAAGCGCTGAGACTGGAGACTCCTTCCCTAAATGTTTTCCTAATATATGTGGAGAGTCCATCATGCAAGTCTCAGTGCATAGTTGTTATTATAGAAACGATAATACATAAGAACACATGCATTAATTAATTAGGAAACACCTTTTATTGAGTGACAATCGTTAAACACTATGGTAGCTACGTAGCTATGTATCCAGCATCACATCTATTGTGTAACTTATTTAGTTGGCTTTTTGTTTTATTGATTAAATGATGTAAGGACAACAGACATGGGCAAATATTACATTACATTTACAAGTGAAAAATAGAGGAGCTGGCACTCCAACTGAATTTTCTTATTGTTGCTCACAAACGAGCTAGTTTAGCTGTACCCACTCTCAGTAATAAATAATTCACACTAGGCCTGTTTATAATCTCCCACGTTTTTCTTCGCCTTAGGAAAGAAAATAGAACGGTGAAATAGAAAGTGAAAAAAAACTCGGCTAACCTGCTAAGCTGATGTTTTGTATTCATCGCATTAGTGGTGCAAAAGATGCTCCTCCTCGCATGAGCATAAATTTATTTCAGGTTACTTGTAAGTGGAGCTTTCCAACAGGCTGCTGAATTTAGGGTAAATATAGAAATTTGATATTGGAATGACATCAATCGGACTGCTGAAAATCGTTGCATGTAAACACAGCCAATGGAAGTATGTTGTATATTTATGACGCACTTTAAAAGAAACATTGCAGGAGATTGGGAAGGAAATATCTAGGGACCTGTTACTTCTCCCAATGGCTTTGAGATTTACAGTAGACTACAGGGAACTCTACTGCACACTATACTTTTTGGTGGATGATTGTTTGCTCTTTCTTTAAATCTGTGTGAATCAGAGCTCACAGGAAATGGCAACCTTTTGGGGAAAATCTAGATATCATCGTGGCGTTTCCTTTCAGCCGAGACCTGTGGACTGATATACAGGACCATCGGGGGGGAGGGAAGAAAAGAGGGGGAGGGGATGAACTATCCATCAACAGGGTGGGGAAAGAAAAGGGGAGGAAGGGTTCGGAGGCCGAGAGTGTTTTTACTCGGAGGGAGAGCAATACATCATCCTGAAAAGCTGTCACAGAAGAGTCTGTTAAAATATACCAGAGGACGGAGCGCAGGATTCCTCAAAAGGCCGAGCATAACTCAGCCGAAATCACCGGCTACACCGCGACCCGCCCTGAAATTTCTTTTTTATAGCCGTTTAAAACACGGGCCCTGTGTTCAGGAAGAAACCATAAAGAAGACAAATGTCCTAAGAGGGAAAGTCAGATCCATGGGGGTGGGGATTCTGGTTTGATCCTCACACAAAGCACGGTGGGATATCAGTGAAGTCCCTGTAGGCTGAAAGTTCTAATACCCATTGCCCTCGTGCCCTTGAGTAAGGAACTTCTGTTCTCTGAATTCTGCAGGCTTTTCCGGACCAGCCACAATAACATGGGAAAAGGTTCAGATAAGAAGCACTTACTGCTGATCGGTATCTATATTTCAGCATGATGGTATACTATAATAATAAAATTATCATTATTTTGTCGTACAGATAATGACTTTACAAATAATTCATTAAAAAAGAATGGAATGCATTAGCCAAGATGTGATTAAGAAAAGATTTGCATGGTAATACGTGGTTGTTCCAATTCATTTAATGTACAAATGTAATTATGAACCTGTCTTGTGAGATCTGGATCTTAATCCTGTATGCAGATGATCTATAACCAAATTCAACCAGGATGAGGTAAAAAAAAACAAAACAGACAAGGCAGTGTTTTGGCAGCTGTTATCTCACTATTATCTCGTGTACACCATAAATCCTATCCAAAATTTAAACAAACGGTGGCTTTGTTTATGCTTATCTCACTAAAACAGCAGTCTTGTTATTTTATTGATCTTTCTATTCCCTCATATAGCCATAGTGTTTATTGTTTCTTATTGTCAGTTAGCTGGTCAATAGCAAAGTGCAAATACAGGCCTAAACTAAAGCACAATGTATTGTTTTCATTCCATTCTATTGCCTCCATAGCAATAATAATGGGTGTATATATAGCTGTAACAAAGATTATGTTATAGCTGTCTCAATATATAAATATTAAAGACCAGTGTGGCCAACTTATTTGGTGACTTTATTTTAAAAAGAACCTGGTGACAAATCTAGTGACTCACTATGTGGAAAGTCAGACTGAGTTGTGTTCCACTGATCACTGTCGCTGATCCTAAAATTTCAATCACAAATTATCATTGTTTCCCAAAAACTAATAACTAATCATTGTTTGCCGGTGATCCACCAGTGAGGACCTTTGTTCCCAAAGACCAAATACTTATCACCATTGTCCTAAAGGACCAATTATTGCCCACCATTACACCCAATAACTGATTACTGCTGTTCATAATAACCAATCACTGATCATAATGGTTTCCAATGACCAATCAGAGATCACCAATGTTCCCAATGACCAATCAGAGATCACCAATGTTCCCAATGACCAATCACTGATCATAATGGTTTCCAATGACCAATCAGAGATCACCATTGTTTCCACCAACCAATCACTAAGCACCATCGCTCCTAACAAAAAATCAGTGATCACCAAAGCTCCTACTAAAAAACATTGTTCCCATGAATGACTATTTTTCCAACTGACCAATCACTAATCACCACTGTTCCAAACAACCATTAACTGATCACCATTTTTCACACTAATCATTATTGTTGGTCCCACCTACACACTAATTTACAAGAAATAAAGCAAGTTATGGCATATGTAACTGTTTCCTTCTTGTCGACTTCCTTACTCTCTACCACAGCTTCTTTTTGTCAGCATTCTTCATAGAAATGAAGTAATATTGTAAATACAGGAATAGTTATCTTGATTCTATTTTTGTAAATATGTAAACAGGTCGCCGTGCCGCGATCAAAAAGTGTTTTCTGAAAACATTCCTTCTTCATGTTTCTAATATGCCACTGATCAATGATGATTCAATGAATGTTCATATGAATCTATGACATCATCTGGTGACTTACTGAGTATGTATTAGCTACTTTCCCCTGAAAAGTGTAACAGACACTTTCCTGAGAATTAGGAGGGAGCATTTTTCATTCCGGTGGTACAAAAATGAAATAAAGTGACGAAGCACTTTAGTGTCTTGGAGAAAAGCTTTCGGAATCAGACATGCCAATATTCCCCAATCAGACCATATTCGAGCTAGTGAGTTAAGTTTAGGGATTATTTAAAATAAAAATACATGGCTTGTGTCATAATGGCATTTCCAATATGTGTTTTGATATACACAGTGCAAGATGCAATATCCTGAACGCATTATGGGATGCTGTAATGACTTGCAAAGGAAACCTAGCCAAAAGACAAAATGCTCTCTGACACACACACACACACACACACACACACAAGCTGCCTTTGGCTGCAGTCTTCAAAGCTCCCTCCTCCTCATACAGTCCTTCTTTTTTTTTTTCAGCACGTCTCTCAGTGCCGTATATCACCCTGATCACGGCGAAGTGACAGCGAAAGTGGAGGAAAGATTAAGGGCTTGCGCACCCAGGAATGTTAAGTGTGGTCTGAGCATGTGAGCATGTGAGCAGAGTATGGACTTGGGCACCGTCAAGGCTGAGCAGTTTGGAAACAATTAAAGTAATGGAAGAGGGAAAAAAAAGAGGGGGAACACTGCTTTTCTACCCCCACCTTCACAAAGTACCCCCAGAAACCTCCAGACAAGTGACTTATGGCCCCTTGGAGCACCATCTTCACCTTCCACCACTGCTAGTACATCTAATCCCTCACTATAGGTCTAAAATGTAGCCTGGCTCGTTTCTTGGAGCAGTTGGAAAAAAAAAAACCACGAAGCATTCTCACTTATAAAAGCAAAAATGGTGACCTTGCACAGCACCGGGGTTAAAAGCATGATTAAATACTCCCTGTCATGGTTACGCCTTGAGGCCAATGGCTATAACGCCAAGCAAAGTGTTGTATACTAACTGAACTCATGAGCATATGTTAGTCACCAGATGTGCCATTCGTTGTCTGCTTTAGTCTTGGCAGCACCGAGCCTTCTGCTCCAGGCTAAGGACTTTCCCTTTTTTTCATCCCCCTGCTAAGCTGAAATGACATGACGTCTCAGTCTTTCAGGTTTTTTAAGATAGATGTGGCTCCTACAGGCCATGTCTGTAATTTAGTCTATTGTGCTGGGATGTTACACAGAAAAAAAATCATGACAGACTGAAAGCAGTCATTTAAGAGGGTATAAGCCTCGGTCTAAAGAAACAATTAAGGGTTCCGAGCCCAAAAAGCTTCATGGAGCTGAACTTTGACCCTCGGGTTGAGGCACAAAACAGGGATTAGTAACCATCTGATTGCTTTTTGTTACAGAATGGGTATACAGAGTGATTGGAGTGAAAGGGATGAATTTCTAAACAGGGGAAAGGACATGGAGGAAAAAATAACCAAAGAATCCTATTGAGAAATGGGTATAAAAGAGATAGACTCAATAGCAAATAGATTTGCATTTAATACGCTCTATTTTTGGAGTTTCTTTTTGCCATGTTTTTTTAATGAGGGTAGTCGTTTTTGTTGTTGTTTTTTAACCTCAGAAAAAAAATAAGAACACTCACGTGACAAGCCCCAGGAGTGGATAAAGCTGTGTTTTCTCGACAAACACTAAAACAAAATATGACAGCAAAGCTCAAGATGCATGAGACGATTTCCAGGGAAACAGGTGAAGACCTAAGATACAGCCTTGAGTCTCCTCCACCTCCTTCTTCTCCTCCTTTTTTTCCCCTCAAGCCAGCTGGTCGTCTGGCTTCACCAGCGTTGTAAATCTTTAAATCGCTTTTCTCTAGGTGGCGGATTTCACACGTTACTAATTGGCAGTAAGGAAAAGAACAAAAAAAAAAAAGAGCTGACAATTTCAAACATTTGCTCTTCCAACCACTTTGACCTTTTGCTTGCCATTCTTGTTAATTAAATTAGGGGTGTGAAAATTAGACAAATCTCTCAAAGAACACAATCAGCTACAGCGACATGTGCTGCAAACGATAGCTATATAACAAAACAACAACTCTGAAGTGCGGTTTTTTTTTTTTTTCTTTTTACAACTTTTTATGTGGGGCGAAGAAACTTGATGGTTCTGTGTTGTGACAGGATGTCAGGAAGGAATGCAGGCAGAGACTGAACTGAAGTGAATTCATAACATCCCACATAGAGCCATATATATCCTACACAAAGGCTTCGGTAATGTGTTGATTTATGTCTGAATGGATTCAGATCTGACTGCAAAAGGCATATAGATTAGATAGAAATCTATACAGATTAAAATCTGATTACTTAACCCAACCCACAGGCACAGTTATGAGCGGTTCAAAGAAAGGTTGGCTTTTTATTTGATTATTTGATTATTAAATATAAATTAAAAACCTGCAATTGTGACTCATATCTATGACAACTTTGAAGGAATTGTTTGTAATAAAAAAAACAAATCAGAATTTATGAAGAACATCACACAAACCAAAAGAGTTGGGTAAAAAAAATCATAATTGAAAAATAAAAACGCATGAAAGAAATATGAAAATAAATTCTTTGTAAAAAATAAATTAATTGCGTAAGAAGTTCACATTTTTGCACTTAATGAAAAGCATCTAAAAACCCTTGCACTACATGTGTAAATGAAAACCTGAAAATAAAAGCACTACATGTGAAAATAAATTAATTATGTCACAAGAAAATATAAAATGAAATATTAAAGGCAGGTGAAAATGAATGACAAGAAAAATAAATGGTCAAAATAAATTTTATGCAAAAACTAATTAATTGCGTAAAAAAATCAGATTTTTAAAGTGAAAGAATACTTGGAAAAAATTCAATAAATAAAAACTGTGGAAAAAAAACAGATTTGACAATAAAAACACATGGACTGAATGTGAAAAATGTAGTGAACTGTCTAAAAACATGTTAGCATTGTAGCATTAGCATGGCAGGATAAAACATGTAGCGTTCTTAAACTCAGGGACGAATCAAGGCTTGGCTGAGTCGCTGCAGGCCGTCGCTGATTATCAACAGCCTGATGGATGAGGAAAGTGCTCTCCCGGGTGAAGCTCAAATCCTCCATCCTAATCACATTTTCCCCTGACATTCAAGACGGGTCGTGGGTTAACTAGCATACAGGGACGGCTTGATTTTAATGGCTTTCTACTTCAGATGAACCGTACCGTCCAGGACATCAGAATGAATCACAGAGGTTCCTTCCTCCACTGAATTTTCTTCTTCTTTAGTTTCTCACTCTCAATCATCATCAGGCCTTGTGCAGACGTGATCAAGTAATGATCTGATTATTCGTTTCTCCGAGAAATCGGAGAAAACCGAGCAACTGATGGGGCTTATTCAGTCTTACAGCCTTCCATCAGATGGTAGAAGATTCCTGGCCAAATATGCTTGAGTTTAAGGACCAGTTGCGGCACTGGTTCATGAATTGTGGTCTAAAAGTAGTGGAAGATTTTGAACATTTTCACGGTTTTCAATGTCTTGAGTTCAATTAACCATATCTAATGCATGTCCTACATTTTCGAATTGTTGTCTACAGTGAAATAAAACTGAGACAGAATTCAAAACAAGCATACAGGCACACAGCTCAAGCGCTCAGCAAGCGAACGTCCAACATCTGATAAATGGGACATGACCTTGACTGATGAACTTCCACTATTCACTTCAGTCCAGTACTCATCCATATGAACTCTGTTTTTTCCATGACAATTGTTTGACTTTTGACACAACAGGACGTTGTCATGTTAAATAGGTTGCGCAATAGAAAGACAAACGGAAGCGTGAAAGGAAGAATGAATAAAGGATAAAGTAGTCTAATAAATTGAGCTCAAGGGGCAATAAAGGGACATTGAGAGGGAAATTATGAGTGGATTTATGAATTGGTGCAGAAATAAACATTCAAACAAAGGAAGGAAAGATAATGAAAGAAAGAAAATGTAGGCTAGGCAAATTAGTAAATTACAACTGTGGAGTAACAAAGAAAAAGCCAAAAAGAAAGAAGTTATTGAATTAAAAAGAAAGAAAGAATGAAGGAACCACAGAAAGAAGGAAATAAAGAAAGAAAGAATGGAAAGAAGAAGGAACTAATAACAAGGAGAAAGAAAGAATTTAAACTGACTTATTAAAAAGCATGACAAAAACAAAACATCTAATAAAGTAAGGAAAGAAAGAAAGATCAAATTCTTTATTAGATAAAGAATGAAAAAACAAGGAATGAAGAATATAAAGCAAGCAAGAATAAAAAATTGCATAAAAGAATGATGGAAAGGATGGAAAGAAAGGAAATGAATAGAAAATAAGAATTGAGGAAAGTGTGATGAAAGACAGAATTGAATAAACAAGCATGAAAAGAAATCAAGAATTAAAAATAGAGGAGTTCCTGAATAATTTTCCCTAAAACAGAATTACAAACATTTACAAAATAAAAAAAAATATCAATTTTCGCAATTCTTTCAATATCGTGTTATTTTGGACATCATAGTCACTTCACGTTTATTTCCAGTCCAAGCTTATCATCCTTAAAAAGAACCTCACAAATTGTCCCTCTTCCTCCTCCTCCTCCTCCTCCTCAAGGCAGCCGTTGTTTTTCAGGCCAACGTGCGAGATCTACCGCAGAAGTGGCACTCCGGTAGGCTGGAGGCCATATGGGCACCCTGTTGCAACAAGCATGCAATTAATCCTGAATTAGTTCAGCCAATCTGCCACACGCAGTAATCTGATGAAGCCTCCGTGTGAAGCTGAGCGTGCGAGAGTGTCTTCCAGGACACGTCAGTGCATCCACGCTATATTCGTTTGACACCGGGGCAGAGAATTTCCGTCCACAAATCTCTCTAGAGACGCGTCGCGACCTGGCGACAGTGAATAATTCAGGGACATCGTTCGGAAATATGGAGCTTAAATTATACAAATGATCATTGAGAACCTACACAATCTGTAATAACTTGCTTCAATTTCAGGATGATTAAAAACGGAGCTCAGCTGAAACACCTATTCTCGATATAAGAAAGTTAGAGTTTCCCTCCAGATGTATTTTTGCGGAAGTGGTTAGCTTAGCTAGCTTGCTAAACTGACAGGATTTTTAAATTCATAAAAGTTCATGACCCTCACTGCTCCAGCTAGCCAGCTGGCATAATCATTAACATTTATAACATGCACAAGCAATTGCTAGCTAGCTGGCCAACACAAGCTAACCTGACAGGATTTCTTAGTGGTGTTCAGGCAAGAATGTTTATCGTCTTCACTGCTAATGCTAGCTAGCTGTAGGCCCACAGACAGTGTTAACCTGCCATGATTTCTTACTCATGAAACTCATTTATAAATGGTAATAATCTTTAACGCTTATAGCTAGATATCTGACATAATCTAATTTGACAGGATTTCTAAAGGATTTTAAAGTCGTGTTCATAAATGGATGTAATCTTTACTATTGACACTAGCTAGCTAATATGAGCTAACCTGTCAGGATGTTTAAAAATTGTGTTCATAAAAGTTTATGACCCTCACTGCTAAAGCTAGCCAGCTGGCTAATGTAAACTAAACTGACAGGATTTTGGAGTCAGTTTTCAAGTCATAATCATAATCGTTTATAATCTTCATTACCGATTTCTAGCTGGCCAACAGCCAGCTTGACTGTATTTCAGGTTTTTTCCTGAGGTCTTTAGGTGTGAATATTCATTATCTTCACTCCTAATGCTAGCCAGCTGCATAGCGTTAACTAACCTCACATGATTTCTGAAAGGGTTTTTAAGCTATAGTCCAAAATAATTATTATATTTCCTGCTTATACTAGCTAGTTAGTTAAAATAAACAATTTTGTCAGAGGATTTTTAAGTCAGGTTAATAAATGGATAGAATCTGCACTGCTAATGCTAGCTAACATAAGCTAATCTGACAGGATTTCTGAGAGGATTTAAGTCATATCATAAAAGTTCAGTGTTTATTTCTTAATACTGGCTAAATTGCTTATAAGATAATCTGACAGGATTTCTTAGAGATGTTCAAATGTGAATTTTCATAGTCTTTACTGTTAATGCTAGCGAGTTAACTAAGATTTCAGTGAGGATTTTTAACCCACATCAATAAATGTTCATCATCTTTACTGCTTACATGAGATATTTAGCTAGCAAAAGCTAATCTGACAGGAATCTTTCGAGGAATTCTACAATGTTAATTCCCCCTGCATTGCCACATCACACTGTATTCTTTTTGTATATTTCTTTACTTTTATTTCATATCATTAATAATGTACAATAACTTTTAGTATACTTTTTAACTCTCTGTGCTGCTGTACTTTCTATCTATCTATCTATCTATCTATTTATCTATCTATCTATCTATCTATCTATCTATCTATCTATCTAGAGGATTCTAATCCATATTCAGATTTTCTTTAAAAAGGTAATGCTTAGCTAGTTAGCTAGCATAAACTACTCTGACAAGATTTCTGAAAAAGTTTTTTAAATATAATTTTACTGCCTATTCCAGCTAGTTAGCTAAACTAATCTGACAGGATTTCTGGGAGACTTTCCTAGTCACTTTCGTCACTTTTATAAGTGAACTACTTATACAAGCTAGTTAGCTAACATTAGCTACCCTGACAGGATTTTTTAAATTAAATAAGAAAAATAATAAAAAAAATAGCTAGTTAGCTAACGTAAGCTACGTTGACAGGTTTGTTAAAAGGGTGTAAGTTTTTTTGAATACATTTGTAGCTTATATTAGCTAATTAGCTAACATGCGCTACACTGACAGGATTGCGGAGATTTGTTTTTAAATCATGTTTTTAAATGGACTTAATCTTTCAATATTTTGTTTGATCAGGTTCCGTATTTGGAAAATTAACAAATACTGACTAAAGCGAAAATACAGTGTATTTCATTATAATATCATTAATTGTGATAAAATGATGATGATTATTATGAAGATATAGATATTTGTAATGCGCATGTGAACCTGTGATCCACAAGCTACACATTTTCAGGCATCGTTTTAAAAAATTTGAGAGAGAGAGAGAAGATGAAGACAGGAAAGCATTCCTTCTTTCTTCAGTGAGAAAGATAATTTCCTGTGACACGCTCCACCAGCATGACATCATAACTCAACGCCGCGTGTCGTGAAGGTGCATGAGGGTGGCGTATATCAACTTTATGGCTTCTCCTTCACAGCCATGAGAGTCCTGAATCAAACGGCTGATCTTTATCTGTGGCTGCGTTTGGGAAAAAAAAGCAAAGAAGGAATGAAGATACTGCAAATAAGAGCACGATGATGAGCTAAATCGTTCACTTTCATTTAGCTCTGGACACATTAGTCATCTCAGGTGAAGTGTTCCTTTAATCAGTTTCAAAAGTGATTCATTGCAAGGTTTGAAGTCTAGCGTGTGGAACCTCCGCGGCTCTGTTCCAGTCACGTTATCTTCAACGCCTCTTTGCTATTTTAATTACAGAGAAAAGTTTAACTGCTGCCGTATTACTTTATTGGGTTTAGGAAACACATGAAAACTTCTAAAATACATTCGAATTAGAAAATTCCTGGACTAAGAATTAGAATATTGAAGATTTGGCTCCATCAAAAACTGAAAAAAACATAACATCATAAATATTAAAAAAAAAAAAAAAGGAATAAAAATTTTAAAACAAAAATTACAAATAAAATGAAATGAACAGAAATAGAATAATAAAAAAATAATAATCTCAGTGTTAATATTTACTAATATATAAACAATGGAAAATCTCTATAAAATAAACAAATAAAAGTACATTTAAAAAATAAGTTTAAAAAGAAAATTAAAAATGACAAAAATTATAAAGTGGGTAGGAGAAAGGTAAAAATGTAATTAAAATTTGAAACCCAAATAATTAATAAATAGCTTAACAATATGAATGAATCTCTTTATGTCTCTTTTATAATCTCTTTTATTCCATCAGTTTTTTCTTTTCTTAGTATCTTTCTTGATCTTTCCTCCCTCTCCGCTCTTTCCTCTCTCTCTCTGTTCTTTCAGTCTTTTCTTTTCCTTCCAACTTGTTCTTCCTATTCCATCAATCTCTGTCACTCATTATCTCTCTTTATCTGTGTTCTTCCTGTGTTCATCTTTCTCTCCTCCGCTTTACCTCTGTCTCAAGCCCGCTCTGTTCCTGTCTGTTCTTCTCTCTATCTCCGTCTTCCCATTTCCCTCTGTCTCTTTCTCTCCTCCCCCTTCTCTATCATCTGTTCTCTCTCACTCTGTCTTTGTCTGTCTCTCCCTATTTGTCTCCTTCTCTCTATTTCCCCTCCTCCTTTCTGCTTCCTCTCGCTCCATTTTCTGTCCACAGTCTCTCTCTCTTATTCCTTTTCTACCTTGTTTCTTTCCCCTTTTCTCTCTTTATTTCTCCATCTCCGCCAATTTCTCTCCTCCTCGTTGCATCTCTCTATCTGTCTTCCCATTTTCATGCCTCTTTCTCTCATCCTCCCTTTCTCTATCTTCTCTCCTGTCTCAGGCCATCTGTCTTTATCGCCCTCCTCAGTTTTCTTCTTCTCTTTCCATTTCTTCTCCTCCTTTTCTGTTCTCATTTTGCTTCCCCTCTCTCTCTCTCTCTCTCTCTCTCTCTCTCTCTCTCTCTCTATCTCTCTCTCTCTTTTACCCCAGAGTCCTTCTTTCCTTCTTTCACTCCCTGCTTTTCTCTCAGCCTTTCTTCCACTCTCCACCTTTTTCTCTCTCCTGTCGAATTCTTCTTTCCATCTGTCTGTCTCACTCTTCTTTTTATATTATTCTCCATCTCTCCATCTTTCCATCTCCCTTTGTTTATCTTCTCTCCTCTCTCACTCTGTCTTTACCACTCTCCCCGTCTCCTTTTTCCGTTTGTTTTTCTTCCTGTCTTTCACTCCCATTTTTCTTTCAAAATCTCTCACACTTTCCCTTTCTCTATTTCACTCTTCTTTTTCCTCTCCTTCTCTCCATCTTCTGATCTATTTATTTCATTTTTCTCTCTCTTGTTCCTTTTCCCTCTCACTTTTCTCTCTCTCTCCTGCTTTCTAACACCTCTGTCCCCTTCTCTATCTCACTCTCACTTCTCCCCTTTTCTGCCTTTCTAGCTCTCTTTGCCTATTCCTCTCATTCTCCCTCTCTCATTCTCACGCACTCATCCCTTATTTCTTTATTTCTTATTCTCCTTTTCAGTTCATTTCATTTCTCTCTCTTTCTTGCTTCCCTCTCTTTCCATTTTTACCCATGCCGTCTTTCTCCCCTTCCTTTTCTTTTTTCTCTCTCCCTCCTTTGCTCTCCATCTTACTCTTCTTTTTTCTTCTCCTTCCTTGTCTCTCCATCTCTCTCTCTCTTTTTCTCCACATGGTCTCTCCTTCCTTCCTTTTCTATTTCATTTCCTTTTTTTTTTCACCTCTGTGTCTCTATCTCTTCTCCATCTCCCCTCTCGTCCCCTTCTTTCTGTTTTCCTTCTTGTCCCCATCTTTTTCTCTCTCCCTCCCTTGCTCTCTCTCCTCTTCCTTCCCTCTCTATCTCAGTTTTCTCCCCTTTCTCTCCCTCTCTTTGTCTCTTTCTCTCACCTCTCCCCATTTTCTCCTTCTCTAACTTGAGTTCTGCTTCTCTTCTCAGCTTTTTCCTCTTTCTCCTTCTCTTTTCTCTCCCCTCCTTTCTATGCACTTAAATTTCTAATCTTTATTATTAATGTCAGATAAAATATTCATGTAATGTTCATCTACATCTCTCTCTCTCGTGTTTTTCACACTTGACTCCCTTCTTCACGTCCACTTGCACATAATCTTGCTCTAATTCACCATTTTTCATTTGTCTCCTTTAACATTCGACTATTTAAAGAGATTGTGAGGTGTGAAGTCTACATGAAGCACACACACACACACTCCTCCTTGTTCCCTCCGTCCCATGTGCACTTACACTTCAGTCCCTGCCTTCATGCAGTGTGTGTGTGTGTGTGTGTTTGTAAATGACTTTCCAGGCCAGAAGGTTCCAATTTAACCGCACACAGTGTATATTTTACATTGGGGAGGAGGGCACGCTTGACATGTCAGAGAAAAATGGCTGAAAATATATAATTATGAGACCCCAAAAATGGCTTCAGTCCGCTCCGTCTGAGGAAAAAAAAAAGGGTTAACTAAACATTTCAGTGTCACCGGGCGAGTCCGGTGTGGTGAGGGAGAGTTAATAAACGCGTCTCACAGCATGTGCATGGCCTTCAAAACGCCCAGGTCATAAATTACAGAGCGGTGTGTTTGTCTCACCTCCTGATGGTTTCCTTCAGAAACCTCGCTCCTGACAATCACCACAACACAGCTGTGAGAGCCGAGCCAAAGAAAGAAATAAACAAAGTTAAAAGAAATTAAGAATTTGAAAAATGTGGAGTAAAAATAAGTCTTGGGGTGAAAAAAATTAAGAAAAAAAAAGATTAATGAGACGTTGTTTATAGGAAGCACAGGTTCTAGACATTTATTTATTTATTTATTTTTTAAAAGGAAGATTTCAAGGAAAAAAAGCAAATTAAAAAAGGCGAAAATACACAAAATACAAAATGTTCATTAAAAATACAAAAAACACAAAAATTCTAAACACAAAACAAGATGAGTTTTTTTTGTTTTGTTTTGTTTTATTTTTCTTTAGTGGCGTCACATAGGCGACTTGTGAAAATGACCTTGCGTGTTAAACAAATAAATAATCAAAGAATTTCTTCAAGCTTCTCTGATCAAAACAAATAAATAAATAAATAAATAAATATACAACATGAGATTTTGAATAAACAAAATAAATTCTAAATGAATAAATGAAATGAAAATGAATGATGAAGAATGTGGGGGTGAAAAATCGAAGGAAAACAAACAGAGATTCACGAGAAACTGAAAAAATAAAAAGATTAATTAAGTACCATCACACCCGAGGTCGGGCTGTTGTACTGAATATCAGCACAGCTGTGATGATCGCAATCGTGCTGATATTCAGTACAACAACTCAACCTCGACTGTGATATTGCTTTTATACAACAGTTCTATAAACAAGAAAGTAATATCAAGTAAGTAGCATTTGTGACACAACAAGGACAAATGTTCTGTTTATTTTTGCTCCGCTAACAGAAATAGACCCCTAAGAAGCTACACTCACTTTATAGCGGGTCGGCTAGCTGGCTAGCTAGCTCACGTTGATTTTGTACATTCCGGTACTTCTGGTAAAATTGGAGTCCCTTCTTTATTTACATCTTCATCTGACGATTAAGCAAAAAGTTACTCCTGAAACGTATCGTTTGTCATGTTTGATGATATCGCTAACATTACTGGAGTAACTGTTTCAAACTAGGAAGTGGAATTTTACATGACGAGTGAGGTGATACACACTGTGAAACGTCCTGGTGCTGTTACCGTGAAATATCAGCGTTCTCGGAAAGCTTTTTTAAGGATTAGAAAAGTATCACATTAAAAAAAGGTTAAGAAAACTCTTTTAATCGAAAAAGAAGATTGAAAATTAAACGCGGGTTAAAGGAGAAAATAAAAGTGTAAAAGGGTAATAAATACTACACATTAAATTTAAAAAAGGTCAGGATGGAAAAAATAATATAGAATTTAAAAAAGAATTAAGACAGCAGTGAAAAATTCAAATGAAAGAATTATGGAAACCCATCATAAAATAAGTAATGGAAATATCATTTTGAGCAAAAGTTAAAAAAAAAATTAAATAGTTTTTGTTCAGTGTAAAAGGATCAAACATGGCAAAAAAAAAAACCATGGTGACATCGATGGAGCAGAAAATAACGTGATAACGTGTTCATGATATTCATGTAAGTGAGTCAAGTATTTTTATGTATAACTGTGTGTGTGTGTGTGTGTGTGTGTGTGTGTGTGTGTGTGTGTGTACCCACAGGAAACATTTCTATTATTTCAAGGTTGCATAAACCAGGTTCCATTAAAGCGGGAGTGCTGTATAAAAACACAATCTCACACACACACACACACGCACATGCACACACACACATACACATACACACACACACCAACAATGGGCCATTGAGTGAGTCCTTTATGTGTGTCTGTAGAGGGAGTAAGCGTATGAGTGCATATGTAGTGTGTTGTTTCTATCACACACACACACACACACACACACACACACACACACACACACACACACACAGGGTATTCTCAGTTGCACTTGTCTGTCCCTTTTCTCTGTTTGGAGTTCTCACAAGCGCCCCAACAGGAAATTCATAGACCATTAAAGCCATTAAAAAGCCCAAACACCAAAATGAGACCTGATCCCCCTGTACACTACAGTATAACGTACTACACTGAGATTTCTGATGCCTTATTAAAGGAAAACTCAGATCTATTTCTCTGTGTCTAGCAGTGAGCAGGCGATCATGAGTTCAAATCCCAATACTGCCAAGCTACCTCTGTTGAGGCCTGAGCAAAATGGTCATATGTATGAGTGGCACGTACATATATAAGCTTGGCTAGTTAGAGATCTATGAGATGACGAGTGCAATGTTGCAATGACACTTTGCAAGCTGATCTGTTGAGGAGATGAGGGAGCTGGACAGAATGAAGGATTAATTATATGGATTAAATTCATCATTAAACAGTAACCTAAAAAAGCAAGTAAAAACAACCCATTTATAGTTGTAATATTTTATATATAATATTTATTTTAATCAGACATTCATTCATGGTTTATTATTATTATTATTATTATTATTATTAACAGTCAATTATTAAGCATTATTGGATTACATACATTAATATTATAATTAAACATTTCAATAAATACTAATTAATTACTTCAATATTTTAATGATGTCACAGGGCCATGGATTATTATTGGAATTTATTATATTTAGTTTCTCAAGTTTCTTTTCTTTCATTCATTCATTCATTTTTTTGGTCAGATTTTTAAAAAAATGCTCCGTTGAAGTTGGAGAAGAGTTGTCAGGGACTGATCTCCCTAAACTCAACATTTCTTAAAGTGTTTTGCACCATTTGCCAAAATGATCCTTTTTTCATGAGTGAAAAATGCTTAGATGTTGAAGACCTTTAACACTAGCAGACTTGTGAACGGTGCTCAACAGATGTGTTACATTACGGCTGGAGCTAAAAGAAAAAAAAAAAAACTGAGAGAAGAAGTCATTAGCGTTTAAAACTCATGTACCAAAGTGGAAAGAGTGTGTGTGTGTGTTGGAGGAGGAAAAGGAGGCGCATTGTGGCGACAGAGCTCCCCACCCAGCGTCACACAATGGAGGAAGTCGCTTCTGCATTATGTATTGTATTTAGCATCGAGTCTGAGGCGGGGAGTTTGCTTCATTCTGTGCACAAACCCAAAGACACAAATCATGACTCGGGCACAACGCCAAGTGAGAAGAAAATGGATCTTAGCTGCACTGTAGAGTGTGTGTTTGAGCTTGAATAATGCTTCACGGATACAAAATTTGCATTTGCTTATGAATTAGAGCCTGGACCGATTCAGGGATTGCGAGAGCATGTATAAACTATTCAAGTTGTCCATTAAAAAAAAAATAATATTAAAAAAGTGAGACAACAAAATGGTGGATCCTGGGTAACTGAAAATGTTTTAATGTTAAATGGGTTCAATTGCTTTGTTTCTAAAGAGGTATTTCGCAAACTTGACTACAGACAAGTTATTCAGATCAAAACACAAACGCATACGCATAAAGGAATATACAATGCAGACCAAAACAACACATTTTTTGAATTAAAAAAATAAACATGTAGGTGTTTCTGAATTTGCATCAACAGTAAAACACCACCTTTGGACAACCTGCTAACTTTCTAGTGTTAAATAGGTAACTATGAAGTTCCAAAGAGTTAGCATGGCGTATGAAAAACTAGATTAATATACCATCATTACATTTTCTAAATTAGATTACCGAGTTCCTGGGTAGCGAGAATAAGCATGACGCATGTTAACATGAAGAAAATAGCATTTGTTTTCTTTTTTCAGTGAACAGTGTAAAATCTAAATAATATGGCTTTGAGTTGGGTTTCATCCTGAATATTTTAGTATTTTTATGTTATAGATGTGTAAAGAATGATTTTGCCAAAGAAGAAAATAATGCTCAATTCTTTAGGCACAAGTGCATATTTTTAGAGAAAGGTGTAAAAAAGTGTGACTTTGAGACATGTTTAAATGATTTAGCTTGATATCATAAAGCAGTGAGAATATAACACATCCATCCGTGACTTCACTTTCATCTTCAGCTTCAGACTGCACGCAGGGTTGACTGTGTATGAAAGTAGTTGAAGCAATGTAGTCGAGGCAATATGGCCATCGAGTGGAGAACATCTGTTCAGTGTCCCAGAAATGTACAATACAAGACCGTTTTATGCTACAGCTCAAGCGAACTGGCAGCCGTTACACCAAATGGTTTGCGACAGAATGCCGGTGATTAATCTGTGGAGAATTCGTTTGATATATATTCGAGGCATAGCCTAAACGGCATGTCAGTATGGCGTGAATTTCCACTCGGAAGAGTTTCTCCAACATCGTCCGGCGTGCTGTAATGTAATACAACCATCGACGGTGAAAAAAATTCAGAAAGATATACAACATGGTTGGGAGTAATAACATGGGCATGCCAGAAGAGATGATATCACCAGAGGGATTTGAACAAATTGGGCAAATCCAATATATCTGTTCAGGGGGGTGAAGCCATCAATCAAAACATATCGGTTTCAGTTTATCGGGATTGCTTCATGCTTTTTGGACCACGTTAGAAATTTTTGTCAGCTTCAAATCTTTGCTTTTGCATCCTGAGACATTACAATAAAAGTCACTTCTTTTTTTTTTTTATAAGACTAAATCTCACACCCAATCGTAGCTTACTGAGCAGGATTTGGAAAAAGCATACATGCAAACAAAGCAATCGGACAAAATAATACAAATAGGCAGACAGAAAATATACGTGCAGACAAAACACAAACAAAATAGTACAGATAAAATGAAAAAAACAACAAATCCAAGAGGTCAATAAGATAGAAAATAAACATTCAGGCAAAATATTACAAAGATAAAATGATAAATATAAACAAACCACAAAATAGAAACAGACAAAACACTGAGACAAAATACTATATTCATATATAAAAAAAGAAACACAGATAACATAATCCAGAGAAAGTACTTTACTAATTAAGACTAACACAGTTAAAGTATTACAAACAGACAATGCAAACAAAACAAACCAATACATACAAACAAAATGATATATTCAGACAAAAGTAGAGAAAATACTGAGGTTCTGTAAGTTTACACACAGTGAACATAGTACATGCAGACGAAATAAAACATTCAGGCAGAATATGACTTACAGTATAAACAAACAAAAAAATGATACATAAACAGTTTAAAAAATTGTTTAAATATTACATAAAAACAAAATAAACTTCCAGGCAAAAATACAGACAAAATACTCAAAAACAATACATGCAAAACACTTAAAGTGATGCAGTAAGAAAACAATATGAAAATATGTAGGCTAGAATAATATAAAGAGTAAACAGACAAAACAGACAAAAAAATACTCATTCAGACAAAATAATGCAAATTATAACAAAACATAGACAATAATACAAAAATACTTGGACAAATAAAGCAAACAGACAAAACAGCATAATACAATGAAAACAACAGTACAGACAAAAGAGTTGGGCAAAATAATTCAGATAAAACACAAACAAACAGCACAGACAAAATAAACATTCCTAAAAAATATTACAGACAGAATAATACAACTTATCGTTGTATGCATTTAAACAATTAGACAAATTTTTTGAGTAACTGGATTTCAGTAATATGTTCATGAAATAAATTCTTTTCGCTGTCAGTTTTTCAATTTCAAGTTTGTTTCTGACAATTTTTCAACATTAAAGAACTGACAATTTTCTGGAGATTTTTAAAAGTTAGCATAGACGAAACTAGAGACTAGAAGTGGAAAGTTATGACTGATTTGCTTCTTTTTTTTTAAATAAACACCATGGTCTTTAGAGCAAATACACATCAGCACACCATCATTCCTGTCGATTATCACACCACTGTTGTACACACACACCAGAACATGATATTGTGGTTTGTCCCACAGTAATCATCATACCGTCTGTTACACAAAATCAGAGCGGTTCATTCTGACAGTACATGACTTCAAAATCATTTTACTTCAATATATTTCAAAGGCTCTGGACTGTAGAAATAAGCAACGAGTACAGAAAAAAGGCATTCTGGTTTACGTCAGACTCGGGCCTGATTAGACTGCCTAGTCCAGAGATAAAAATGACACATGAGGAGGACCAGACACACACACACACACACACGTATCACTATGGTGGTCTAAAGCTATGCTTTAATCTGGCTTAGTACTACTACTTCTGTTTACATGCACGTGGCCTAATCGTTTTTCAAATGCTGTCTGCGTTCCGTGTTTCACTCGACACACAGTCACTCTGCGAAGACATGCTAGCCTAGTTAGCAAACAAATGGCACTAAAGGAGTTGATATAAAATTCAAAATGTTTCAAATTTACTGAATCGTTCAATGTCTAATCAAACTAAAATGTTGAAAAATATTGAATACTCGATTCTGATTGGTCAGAAAGTGTTGATTCGTTTCCAACACCAGCAGCTCTGACAATAATACAGCTGTAACTCACAGGTTCATATTCTTTTACGTTAGAGTTTCTGTAGTAACAGCTCATTCGTAGGAATTGGTACGAAATGGATTAAAAACCACTGTGAGGTTTTCTTTAAGGAGATGTTTATTTAAGGTTTAGGAAAGGAGTCTGTGTCGGTGCTTTGTAATAATCAGTAGTAAGAGCTACAATTTTGCAAACCTAGCTAAAAAAAAATTGTAAATTTGCACTCAAGACGTTAAACTTAGTGAAAAAAAGAATGATGTGCCGGGTCGTATACTAACACGTACTGTAGTTTCTCATAGTCAGGCCTTGTTGAAATCACCGGAAGGAAGCCGAGCTCAATAAGGGGAAAGGTGTGTGTGTGTGTGTGTGTGTGTGTGTGTGTGTGTGTGTGTGTGTGTGTGTGTGTGTGTTTGATTTAGACAGGAAAGGGTCGGGATAATACATGATACTCTGTAGACTGTTATCTGGGGGGAGAGAAGGTCGTTCCCATGTGCAAAAATAGACAATCACACAAATGCTGGATGGAAATGATGATACCATGAATTATTTATGGTGATGATGTTATTATTATAGCATGCACATTCGGAGGAGTTATTCTAGAAAGTAGCTTTAAGGAAGAAATTATGTTATAGGAAAATAATCAACAACTATACTTGAGTGCATAATTTTGCCCATTCCTCTGATATTGCAGAAATTTTTGTCATTCAAACGTGTCCTAACATTTATCTGTTTACAGTTAAGCCACATACCTGTTAGTTCCTATTGTGAGTTCATGTCCGAGTGGATGTTCACACTTTATGGTGTATTGCCCCCTGTGTATGGTATAGGGTTCATTTCTAGGGCATGTTGCTACTTTTTTAAGGGGATATGATTGCTTTTTTAGGGCATGCGGTCAGTTTGGTAAAAAAAAGAATGGTCACTTCTTAGGTGGTGTGCTCATTTCTGTAGGATGTATGGGCACTTTTATGGCACATTGCTACTTAAGGTCAGATAATAACTTTTTATGGAATAGTGCCACGTTTTTATAAGGTGTATGGTTACTTTCTAGAGCAGCGTATAACATTTCTAAGAGGAGTGCTCACTTCCTGAGGTGTATGGTGACATTGGAAGGATGTGTTTTAACTATTTATGACATGTTGCCCCATGTTTAGGGTATAGGTTCATTTTCTAGTTTACTTCTGAAGTTCAGATATTCACTTCTTAGGGTGTGAGGCCACTGTTTGGGACACAGTTAACTTATTCGTGTGTATGGTGACTTTTGTAGGGTGGATATTCAATCCTGATGGCACTTAGGATATAGGCTCACTTTCTAGGGCACATTTTTACTTTTCTTGAGCAAACAATCACTTCTAATGGGAAGAATTTTTTATTTTATATGGTGGATGATCACTAACAAGAGAATAGTGTCACTTTTTTTTGTTTTTTTGAAAGATTAGTCATTTCTGAAGGATATTTGGTCTCTTTAGTTCGTTTTGGGGTGTATAGTCACATCTTGGAGCACATTTCTATTTTTATACAGTGCATGATAACATTTTAGTACTAATTAGTGTGTTTTAGGGTGAGTTATGGCCTTTCACATTTGTAGGTATGATTGTTTTTATAGCACATTACTCCTGGATTAGGCTAGAACATACTTGATTAAAGAGAATAGTAAGTAGAAGATTTAAAAAAACCCTAAAACCTTTTTAATTTTTTTAAAGGTATCTGACGAAGCTTGAGCACACGACAAAAGGCCAACAGCGCCATCTAGTGGTTAATACCAGATCTATAGCAGATTATTCATGCAGAATTCATGTCTAGATACACCAGGTCCATATAATCTTACAATTACTCCTTTTTTCACATCTAAATGAATTTTAATAGAACACACATTTTATTAAGCACAATTTTGAGGTTCAGTATGTATGCCTTACATGATATATGTCTATGAGGCTGCAGATTTAGAAATACAATTCGACCAGCTTTGCTCTGGTTTCTGGTGCCCACGAGAAAGTTCCGCATGCACACCAGAAACTGTAAAGGACTTTTGTGTTTGCCCCCGTCCCTTTAGGGGCTTCGTTCGACCCCCTCATGCAGGGCAGTTCATCAGCTGATTACTTGACTCCATGCTCAGGCCAGTGTACATTTCAAACCAGGCTAAATAGAACGTTTCCTCCTTTCCTCTTTCCTTAATTCTGTGGAATCGAGATAGGACTCGATTCCTTGAGTCGGTTCTTTAGCTGAACTCCTTGAACCTTGTGTAGCCTACCCCTTGAGATTGAAGTGAAACCTTATTTTAAATATATATATCTTTTTTAACTCATCACCTTTTGTTGCAGGTTTAAGCTATGCAACTTTGCCTTGAGACCTTTGGTGTCTAGTCTGTATAAACCAACAAATATAGGCTATTCTTTGATTTGTTCATGTAAGATCGACTCGGAGGAAGTCAGAAGAATCATTTGGAAAAAAAATGATTCGTTGGCATGACAGGTGAAGCAACCTTAATCATCAGTTACTCTTTCCCAAGAAGCACAGAGGAACGGAGCTGCCTAAAAGCGCAGACCATAAATAAGATTACTTTTTTATAATTATTATTATCTATTTGCCGAGTTAATCAGCTGTCGGAGATGAGCGCGAGCCTGAGTGAGCAGTATGAGGAGAAGGTGCGCCCGTGCATCGACCTGATCGACTCTCTGCGCGCGCTCGGTGTGGAGAAGGACCTCGCGCTGCCTGCCATCGCCGTGAT
>JAQMYM010000010.1:12666196-12695560 GCA_030014255.1 Parauchenoglanis ngamensis
CAGTTCCAGTAGAGGAGGTGTGGCATCTTTACGTGTCAGTCCCAGTAGAGGTGGTGTGGCCTCTGCGCCTGTCAGTCCCAGTAGAGGTGGTGTGGACTTTGTACCTGTCAGTCCCAGTAGAGGTGGTGTGGCCTCTGCGCCTGTCAGTCCCAATAGAGGTGGTGTGGTCTTTCTGCCTGTCAGTCCCAGTAGAGGAGGTGTGGCCTCTGTGCCTGTCAGTCCCAGTAGAGGTGGTGTGACCTTTTTGCCTGTCAGTCCCAGTAGAGGTGGTGTGACCTCTGTGCCTGTCAATCCCAGTAGAGGTGGTCTGACCTTTTTGCCTGTCAGTCCCAGGAGAAGAGGTGTGGACTTTGTTCCTGTCAGTCCCAGTAGAGGTGGTGTGGCCTCTGTGCCTATCAGTACCAGGAGAAGAGGCATGGCCTCTGTGCCTGTCAGTCCCAGTAGAGGTGGTGTGACCTTTTTGCTTGTCAGTCCGAGGAGAAGAGGTGTGGACTTTGTGCCTGTCAGTCTCAGTAGAGGAGGTGTGGCCTTTGTGCCTGTCAGTCTCAGTAGAGGAGGTGTGGCCAGTTTCTTCTATTTAACCTTCATTTAGGATGTGTTTCACTCCATGACCTAATGTAAAATTAGACTGATTAGCTGTGTAACAATATGTCATTTCATAGATAATTCAACAATGCTTAACTCCTTGAGGAATATTGCTTTTGGAAATGATCTACCTCTTTTGGGTCAGCCGTGGCCTAAAGACTATAGAAGTGTGTTTGGGACCGAAAGGTCGCTGGTTCGATTTCCCGGACCAGCAGGAAAAAATGGGAATGAACATCCATGGCCGAAGTGCCCTTGAGCAAGGCACTTAACCCCAAAAACTGCTCCCCGGGCGCTGTAGAGCTGCCCACTGCTCCGGGTATGTGTTCACTGCTTGGCTGGGTTAAATGCAGACGATACATTTCACTGCATGTTGTACCATGTATGATTGTGTATGTGACAAATAAAATTTGAATTTGAACTGTACATTAGTACATCTTGTTTTTGTTAAAGCTGAGCGGAGGCAAGGACCATATTAGTCCTTTCTGACAAGGTTCTGGTACTTGTTGCAAAACTAAAAAGTTTTCAAAAAGTTTACAGTTTCAGGTCGAGTTTCTGTTTTGTGGTTCCACAGCATTGTAGGACCTGTGACTGTTACAGCAAATAACAAAAGTGCTGCAAACTGTGAGATGGATTTGATGTTTTAGCACGCAGCAAGTACAGCAAGCCTGGAACACGATTCCAGGAGCTGAAGTCAGAGGAAACATGTTCCTGAAGATATTCTTGGGTTCCACCACTGAAATAATACCTGCCAAGTGGTGGTTCTGTAGCAGTCAAACACCTAAACAGTGACCGAGAGGGAATATCGGCATTATTAATATTCATTGAATAGTGCACTTATAATATTCAGTGTTCTTGCTTCATGGTTTGAGTTTTAGCTTGGGCACTGAGTGTATATTTAGTAAGCAGTCTGATCTGTCTTTTTCTGCATGACTAGTATGCTTTCTTTAAATGTTGTCCAAACAGGAATACTAATTAAACAAAGCTGCCGGACGACTTTTTCCAATCCACGTTTAATAATATTAAGACTCCATGTGTATCTTGCACACTTTGCATTGATAAAATGCAACCCTTCTTTCTTTATGTCTTACCCTCTCCTCTGCAAGATCTATCTTTAGTTCCTCTCTGTCCAGAGGTGTCGATTTCTTTCACTCCAAGACTTCCCAAGGGTCCTACATGTCCTACACCCTACCCATGTTCCCTAGCCATAGGCCACAGATCGTAAAGATGCCTTACAGCGGCTCTGGTTACTCCTTGCGCTTAGAACTGATCCAGGAACAGCTTCACCAGATGGATAATGGGGTTTTACAGTCATAATGTTACAGCAAGGCTGATCTTATCGTGTCGTCCAAAAAAGCCCTAGTGAGAGTGCTTTACTGTAGATAGTAGAGGAGGTAGCAACCTTATTTGGATTTGGCAGTGAGCCTTGAGGCAGCTTTTACTCCTGCCTCGTGTAATCACGCCTGTGTGTTTGTGTATTTTCTTTAGGCATGAGATTATGCTCTTTTTTGATGAACGTGTTGAATATTTTCCCATGGCTTGCATTTTTAGAAAGGATTAATTATAATAAATGTAATTAAATAAGAAAGAGCCATCACAATATTTACTCGCTAGCAGTCTAAATACTTAAAAAAATCTGTTTAAACAGCAATAACATATGAATCATTAAATTACAGTAGTTTAAAACCCTTACTATCACAATACTATGAAAACATGATTCATTTTTTAATTAGTTAACTACTATTAACCATGATATAATTTCTTTAAGCGCATTTTATATGAACATAAGTATAAATAACTCACATCATGGTCATCTTCCCTTAGCTTTTATTACTGAGCAGATGAAGTAAATGAACAACAAAAAAACAGTAGTGTTGGTTCCTTCAACAAAGGAAAAAACCTCAAACAACAAAATATCTACTATGAACTGTTTACTATTAAGACTCACAGAGTAAACTTGGATAAATACCAGAAACAATGGCAAATTTAGTTTAAAGCGTAAATTAAGCAAGTCGCTTCAAGGGCATTACATTATAAAAGCTTAGCAACTCACTGTTATATGAAAAGCAAATGCCGAGATGATATACAAATACAAAAATCTTACCATTCCCATTTCTTGTCTAACAATTCACCAAGGCAACGCTCTAATACTATGATTTCCAAATACAGTGCACAGATTTAGCGTGCCACTTCCTGTTTTTAGTTTATGATGTTAAACTGTAAGCATGAACATGGAGAGTGAACAGGACACGACGGGCAACTGGCATGCACACTTTCCCTACAGCATGGGGAGCAACAAGAACACAGCTGTGTATATGTGTGTATATGTGTGTGTATGTGTGTGTGTCTTCTGTCCTGGAGGATGCTAAATCTCCAGACTGAGGTTTTGCACTTCAAGCGCTGATTAGCGTGCGACGTTGTGTAGAAGTGAACCTGTGATGCAACACAGCAGACCAAAACAAGACAAGTTCAGTGTCTTCATTTTCCTCATGCACAATGAATATACAGTTGCACTGAATTACAGAGAAACTACTGACTACATCTAAAACGTGTACTGTAGGAATAAAACGCCAGAATTCAACAGCAAAGTGTTTTGTCCATTTGCATCTATGAACATTATACGAAATGTACGTGGGAGGCTTAGCTCCGCCCACTTGGCACAATCATGCCACTCGAAACTGTCTACAAGTCAATTTATGCGTCATTATGATTTGCTTTACACAATAAATAAAAAAATCTCAGTTTCTAAATGATCTGCATTCACTCCTATCTCTCTTTTGAAACATTTTACAGAGGAATCTCCCAAAATGTTGAGGACTGTTGGATTTACATTAGATACTTTTTATCCACCTTTACACCTCAAACCCTGGGAACTTGGCTGTCGTCGGCTGCAGGAGGTCGGCGAGGAAGTAAATCGTCCCGGCCATTCCTGCAACAGAGAGGAAGGAAAGGTAGGAAAGATAAAAAAACACTTTAACAATAACATGTGACAAAAAAACATATCATCATCATCATATTATTATTATATGTTTAATCTGTACCTTCAAAGAGAGAGAAAGGTGTGTCTGGAGTGCGACAGCCATGTTTCCCGTAGTTCATGCACCAATCTGCAAACTAATGACAGAAACGTACACATCCCATCATCACAATCAGGCACTACGTTTCCCATCATGCCTTGAGAAAATTGAGGAAAAATAAATATGCTGATTGTATCCAGAATGTTCATTTATACACATACAAAAAAGTAAAACAGCCATATAAATAAAATAACAGTTTCACTGTAGTTGTTATGTAACAGTCATTTGTTTCTGAATATTTATTTACACATTTTTTCCATGTATTAATTAATACCTAGTCACTTTTTATTTTTTCTGCACAATTTTTTTTTTTGCCTTGTTATTATTTTAAAATTTTTGATGTTTAAAAATATATTATGTCGATATCCAGAAAAGTGTGTTACCATGCATGCCCTGTAGAGGTGCCTGGGATCTTGGGTGAGTTTGTAGAGAGCCAGAAAGGCGTAGGCGTTTCCCGCTGCGCCGTGACACAGTCCGTAACCTTTCTTCAGGAGACCCCTGTGCCAGATCACCTCACCACACTGCATGGCATCGTGCAGGTACTGCTGCTCACCAAACACCTTCCGGGTAGGACAGGAAGCATAAGGAATATAATTATATACTTATTGACCAGGTGCTGCAGTTGTGTTTAGTCAAAAATGTTTACCACAAACTGGACATGAACTAGGACTGAAGGTGTATAATAACGTGTCAGTATGTCAGGGCTTGCCTTCAATCAGTTATCAGTTTTCTGTGGGTTCTAGGAGTCTTTTGGCTGTACCTTGTAGGCTTGCAGAAGCATGTAGATGACTCCCGGAGAGCCGTGGCACCAGTGCACCAGGAGGTCACGGCTGTCGCCGACGCATGGGGGGTAGTTACCTGACGGGAACTTCAGCTGGCACATGTAATCCACGCTGGGCTTCACGAGGGCTGGCAGGATGCTGTGGTTAGAGATGAAACCAGGCTACAGGGACACAAAAAGGACTGCTTTTATTCCACTGCACATATCAAAGACAAGGACCACGTTTGTCAGATGCCAAATTGTAGATTTTACCTGCATGAGATAGTAGTAGATGCCTGAAAGTCCATGGGCAGCACCCACGTACTGCTCCTGGTACCACTCGTACATGAGTGGAGTGTGATGCTCCACCCTCATCCTCTGGGCCAGATTCTGACCCGATGCCAACACAGAATCACAGATCTACACACACACACAGAACCCAAGTCAACTATCAAGAACAATTTTAATCCATTATTCAGTAACAACTTTCTACAAGCTGCAATATCTCCTAAAGTTGACAGTGTAAAATCGTTCCTAGAGATATTTAAGTGTGTTGAGGATAAGGATAACTGGTCCTTTATTTAACAGCACAACCTCAGCAGGTGTAGTAAAACACCCAAGCTCTGGATGATAGACAACCAAGTCTTTCAATGGGTGGCCATGAATCCTTTCTCCAGGGAAATGCTGAAGGCCAAACAGTAACAGCATTTCAAGGCCACAGTTGATTTCAAGGCCATGGTTGATTTCAAGGTTGATTTCAAGGCCATGGTTGATGACTGCCTGAAGGCACTCCAATTTCTGCGGAGGCCAAGATGTAGGATCACAGATTCCATTGGCCATACGAAGACAACCATGATTGTCAGCTCTACATGGAGGCAAGTAATGGTGGACCTGGGCAGATCCATCACTCTAGTTCATCATTTGGTGGACTGCAGGGACTCAATATACCGGGACCCATGAATCAAGGCCTGTGGTAGTGGAAAATCACCTCTAATTACCAGCTCCTACGCTTCTACAATGTGAATTCCTGGGCTCCTGATGGGGACTCCACCCTTGGAGGATAATGGTGGAGAGGCAGCTGACTCGCATTGTTTGGATTCCATCATGCAGAATTCCAAATGGCAAGGATCATATACCATCACACAGACGGTAGATCAACGGGAAAACAGACTTTTATACTCCTAAGACAACAACTGTTCAGAACAAGATACAGTCAGCGGATTGAAAAGAGTTCAGAGAATGGCGGATCGGGAGCCTATCGCGGGAACGCTGGGCGTGAGGCCGGAATACTCCCCGGAAGGGACGCCCTGATTTAAAAAATGTATGAACTAGTACGTACACTTGCTGTTATGGTGTCTCTGCAAGTCAGCCAAATGGCCCAACAAAGGGTGAAAGTGGCATCGGATGTTTTTCTAATTCAAGAAAATTCTATCTAGGCCTGGTTAAGGCGAGAAGGTAGCAGCGGTATAACGCACCCACGGTGAGACCGCACCAAGAGGACGCCGTCTCCGATCGATAACTTGACATTGATGTCACTGTTCACACAAAGAAAACACTGCAACAGCAGCAATCAGGCTCCATCAGCTCACATCTCTTGCTCTTACTCTTCGTTGCAAGCATGTTCAATAATACATATGCATCTGCGTGTCTTAGATAAATTCTCAGGCCTGATTACGCTTTAGTCAGTAATATATGTCAGTATTTAGAAAGAAGAATCAGGCCTACTGACCTGCTGAATGTACTGTGCGGGGATCTTCTCCTGCTGGAACTGCTGGTTGATGAAGATGAGGGAGAAGAGGTAACCCACACGGCCATACAGCAGCTCGTTTGGGAGGCTGCCTGAACCTTTTACTACCGATTTGTGCAACTGCATCAACCTGAGAATGTGCAAAACAACAGCACAAACATGAAGCCAAAGGACTCTGGAGCTGTCGTGGAACGAGCCTAAGCGCTCATGATCACAACCTGTTGATGCAGTCCTCCGATTCTTGGGTTCTCTGCAAACGGTGATAAATAACGGCGGCCACGGCAAGCGGCCCCGTGTCTCCACACAGGAAAGTCACCCATCGCTGCGTTAAAGTCCTCAGACTGCGGCTCACGTGCTCCAGCGCCCTCCGCAGGAACACGGGGTCGCCGTAGACCGAGTGAAGGTGCAGGTAGAGCATCGCAATGCCTAAACGCAGTTAAAAAGAATCAGTGACGGTGCGACTACCTGTTCAGCGGCTTCCTTCGAGCGGTGTGAATTTACAGACGGGTCTTGAAGTATTGGCACCCTTGGTTAAGATGGGTGAAATAAAAAAAAAAGTGGGAAAAAAAACCATTTTGGTTGCTAATTATCTTAACTTTTCATTGACGCCAATTTATTCTAATCATGAAAATAATATTCTCGTTGGTTCTTATAACAACAACATAATTTATTTAATCCTTTAATAAAAAAAAAAAAAAAATAGTAATAATAATAAATAATGTTTGTTTATTCAATTATTTATTCCTGTAACAAAATATTTTTTCAAAAATATCTATTCGTGATGGTGCATAAATTCAACAACGTAATTCAAGAACGCAGTAAACATTCGTCATTTAAAAAAAAAAGAAAGTAAAACATTGATGAATTGATGATGATATTAATATTGCGAACGCTAATGTTTTTTTAAATATATAATTCTCCTGATTACACTGACAAGTGTCTAATCAAGCAATCTTGCTGTCAAGGACACAGCTGAGATGTTGGCGTGTCTCGAACCTGCCCAGCCTGTGTATCCGGTGCAGTCGCTCGGGTCGGCCGTCTTCAGCCCGTTCTCCATCACAGCCAGCAGCTCTCGGATCTTACTGCTAATACAATCTACGAAAGCAGGCGTGAGCTAGGAAGAGAAAAAAACTGATGTATAATTACAGAATTACAATAAACGTTCAGTATGTATCCTGTAATTCTTGGACACGCATGTAACTCACTTTGCCTTGCGAGTCGAACAGGTCCTGTGTGCTCTCGGGTCCATTATAGTCCATGTAGGGGTTCTTTAGAGCCCGTTGGTCCGACATCTTTCACCTCGCTGAACACGCTAGTTTAGGATTCTTATACAAGACATGATTGTAGGTTAGCTTTCACACTGAAGACTGATTACTGTTATTTTGGAGAAACATGAAAGCCTTTCATTTCGTTCGGCTTATACAACACGAGCTAGCAAAACAACGCATCACATTATTAAACGTCACATACAAACCTGTGATACATCGCAAGCACATTATCAAACTCGAACTTCAAATAAATCCAAATTAAACGCTAAAATCAACACTATGTCTGGTGCGGATGTAGAAAAACAATTAAAGAACACGTTCTACTTTTTAAAAAAAAAAACCAGCACTGTGATGTAATAAAACATATTTTAGAGTTGTGACGTGTACCAGCTGTTTAAATAACAAGATGCCATTTTAGATGTGTGACGTAGCACAAAAAAAAAAAATCCCTGGCCTAATTTAAGGTGTGTATCCAGATAATTACT
This sequence comes from Parauchenoglanis ngamensis, assembly GCA_030014255.1. Classification (NCBI taxonomy): domain Eukaryota; kingdom Metazoa; phylum Chordata; class Actinopteri; order Siluriformes; family Auchenoglanididae; genus Parauchenoglanis; species Parauchenoglanis ngamensis. The sequence continues at coordinate 12,674,116 of JAQMYM010000010.1, forward strand.
TACTAGTTTATACCTAATTAAGAATTAAGGCAAAATAAAAATTAGAGAGAGAAAAAAAAACACGGTAATATATTAGATGTGCGCATGCATTAGCATTACGGCTAAGCTCAATAGCTATTTGTTTTATATTTTATCGGTCATATTTAGCTCCAACACGCAACACAAACACGACACAGCGTCTGTACAGGCCGTAGCTTACTTAGCAATGTATAATATGCTCGTGCAAACCAAGAATATTCACCAAATATTTACTTATGAATGAAAAAGACATTTTATATTTAAAAGGTGGATGATTTAACCGAGCTACGCTGCAGCGCAAACATACCGCACAAGCGTGGGCTGAATCCCAAATAACGCTGCGTTCATTGTGTACGTGCACTAGTTGGGGAATGACGTTACGGATCCTGCTGACTCCGTAGTGCACTATTATATACAATGATCGTGTGTTTGGAACGCGGCCCAGTTTGTTGCGTCTTCTTCGTGCTACTATGCTGAAAGAGTTATACGCCAGTGTTTGTGATTAGTGCCACCTTGTGGACAAGTAGCGAAACAACACGCAGAGAAAACCGAAGACGCCGAATTTGAGAAAATTAGTGATTTCTGGATTTGCACTGAAATGTTCTTCTATTTCACATGGATTAGAGCCACTCTTCTCAAACAGGGGGTCTGGGTAACCCTGAGGGATCAGTAATGTGAAGCCTAAGGATCTGCTGGAAAGCGAAATCGCAGTATCAAAGTTCTTATAGTTATAACTTCTTAATAATTGAAGCCTAACAGATACATTATTATTATTATTTATGCATTATTAATACATTATTAATACATTATTTTATTTATTTTTACTTTTTTTTATAAACACTTTGATCAAAAGAGGGCCTGTGGAAATGTTTTGCACTGGGAAATGCAATAAATATTGAGAATCCATGAAACACTAAATGAAAACAAGCTGAACTCACTGAGTAGCCGAGTAATCTTTTATTTATTTCAGGCTATTTATTTGAATCAAGATGGCACCTTGAGAGCCCAGCCTGGGGAAACTGAAGAGGATCCTTAATTAGAGATGAAGATTCACGGACATGACATGACCCGCAGGAGAGCTCAAATTCCTCTCATTATTAATATTTTAATTTGTGTATTACTACAGAGAGAACTGTGGCTTATTGGATTTTAGTGTATTGGCTGTAAAAAATATGTTTTATTAATAATAATAATAATAATAAGCAGAAGAAGAAAAAGATGGATGAATTACATCCTTATCCTGAATGAGGGAAAAACAGTTTAATTGTAAAAACTGTGCAAGAATGATACACACGAAATAAATGAAAACTTAAATTACACAAACTAAATATATAAATATTGAAATAAAAATCACTGACATTTAAAATAAAGAAAAATGATTTTTTTTTTTTACAAAAGAAATCATTCAACAATGCATTTGTTCATATACTGTAAATAACCTAAATAAATATTCCATTTATACATAAAGTAAACTACAACACTCTTCTGTATCACTTTTAAGAATATATAAGCTACTTCATGAACATAAATTCATTTTTATTTAACAAGTTGAAGTGAAAGATTATATGGCGAGAATTTCATCCATAACATCACAGTCTAATATACAAAACTTTTACCAGTCTCGCACCTCCCAGACCCTGTTGCACACAGAACAGTGTATGCACGTGATGTCACCATAAGTGGTTATGCTCACTGAGTGGCAAAAAGACTACCGGAAGAGTTTGAGTTAAATTGAATACTACAAAAACACAGAAAAAGCACATTCAAATAGGAAAGAGCTGCTGTGCAACTGAGTGGTCATGTAGATTTACCAGGAAATCAAAGCTTTTTTTTTTACATTGCCAAAAACTACATAAAGGAGAAGAATGGATTGCTGCAATTCGTTGACACAGCTTTAATCCAGGTACTCAAACATGGATTTAATTTTTAACAACGTTTTGTGTCGATAGGTTGTATTTTTGGATTAAATCTCTGCCCCTGAAAGTCACCGAGTGAAATCGTCAGTTATACATCGTAATAAACCAAACGTTTTACCTTGAGCTGAGTGCTCCGGTGATATTACTTCTGAAGCTACCATGAATGACGTAACATAAGTAGAAGATGCTACAAGACGTCGGTTGACCATGAAGCATGATGCTTATTTTAATAATTAATCAGCATTGCTAATTAACTTCCTCAAGCAACACATTCTTAGGGAAATAACGACAGGATAATTGTTTTAAATGGCTTAATACATTTATTTTTTGTATCTGGAAGAGAATGCTACGATGCCTGCCTTTTCAAACAGGGGGTGCTGCAGCACGTGCAGTACCCTTACACTTCCCACAGCCCTGAAGCTGGGATACACCCTTTCAGGGTTATTGCAGAAAGGAAGAAGAGTCCTGAAATGGAGTGCAAAAGAACAGGGGGAAAAAAACCCCACCCAAAAGTGTGTTAAAATAATTTAAAACGCCAACACATTACATCCAGGCCGCAAGGTGGCGATAACGCATTGCTTTAATTACTTAACGCAATAACGTCAGCGAAGAAGAAAAAAAATTTTCCACTGGCGACGGCGACGCTCTTGCATTTTTTCCGCTCGGGAAGCCGAGCTCTCTGTCTTTAATCCAGCTAATCATTTTAAAGATAAAAACAACAATTCTGACCGAGTTTTAATATTAATAGTTAATCGAATCAAGTTTAAAAAAATAAAAATAAAAAGCGTGTTACTGTGTCTGAGGACCTCGCTGGCTGAGCCGCTCGGCTAACGGTGAGTGGCTGAATCCCAAATCGACTTCCACTTCCTGTGTACGCACACTACAGAGACCGTGAAAACAAAGGAGCTTACGCCCTTTGTAGTGCACATTATATCCAATAGGAAGCTATTTGGGATTCAGCCATGTTGAATCGTTGCTGGTTCAGCTAATTTCATTGTTTACATGATTTATTCGTTTGTTTTTGTTTCAGATGATGTTAAGGGATGATTCCTGAGTTTATTTCTTTATGGATTAGCATTGTATTGAGTTTTCGAGTTACTGGGTCAGATTTCCGTTAGCAGTGGCTAGTGATTTAAATAGCCAGGTTAGCTTACATTGTTCTCCTCGGCTGCATTTTTAAACATTTCTCGCTCATCATGTACGTGTGGTGATTTAGCACCAGGCAGCAAATTCAATAAAAACAATTCGTGTCCAATGTAAGAGATGCGACACCCGTCTGTAATCCGTCCTCTGCAGTGGCCATCACAAAAGCCTCGGCTGTTAGCATTCAGCTAGTTATTAGCATTGTAGCTAACCTTTGAGAGGTTAGGAGTAACGCGCTCGGCTTGCTGGATGTTTTCAGTACATTCCTTGCTGAAACAGCACTAATTTACCCTCAGCGTCTGACGTCAGTGTTTAAAGCGGATGTCGTTTTCTTCTGTGAAGCTTTCTTGCACGTGACATGTTTATGCTTTTAATAAAATGAAGGTGTTTATACTTTTCTACAGACGGAGGTCGTTTGCAATGCCTCGGACACAGGCTGCTGGTCCTGTTCACGCGCAGGTAAAGCACGCGCATGTGACGCACGCGCATGTGAAGCACGGCGTTCATCTTTTCCCCAAATCATTTCTGTTTTGAAACCAAAACATTCTCCACATTACAAATTTTGGTCATTCGCTAATTCCCAGGGTGCTTAGGGCTGATGTGAGAACGCATCAATAAAACTCCTTCGTCCGTTGGTCAGAAATACAAAACGTGAACAAACCTTCACCTTCAAAAAAGCACCCACGCTCCGAAAACACGGAGCCGTTCTCAATCTGTTCCTAGATGATCGTTGACTAGTTTAAAACATGTCCCGCATTGATGATGATGTTCTTCTTTGTCACCAGTCACGTTTCCGTAGCGCTGAACCGTTTCTTCGCACATGTCGATCACACTAGAATCCCGACTGCCTCACGAGCACTCGATAAGAAGGCTGTAATTTGTCACATTTTTTAAAAAGAATTTTCCCCTGAATAATATTTCTACGGCCGTCAGGATGAAGATCCGCAGACGCCAGCGTGTACAAGCGGAGAGGCCTCAAACCCTGACGCGCACGCCGCCGCCGTGGACGAGCAGGACGAGCTCGGCTCTGACGAGGCCGGTCGGTGCACAGATTCGTGGCGTCTGTAAACATGTTGTCCGGCTTCCGTCGGTGTGTCTGAACGTGTGTGTTTTTCTTCATCTGTGTGCATGTTAGGACACTGCTTGAAGGAAGAGGCTCCGGAGCTGAACAGCGACGATCAGGGAAGCGATCTCGACAGACTGAATATCATTTGCATTAAGGAGGAAGATCCTGAAGATGATGATTACCTCTGTAAGACAGCAGAGCACAGTGGAGTCCACTCAGTGGTGTAGTGCTCCGTATGCGCTACAAAATAAACCGTTTAAGGCAAGACACTACAGGCCGCGGGAAATTAAAAACTCTGCTCATGTTGTTTTTTTTGGAAAGGCATGCAAACAAAGCTTCCGGGCTACAAATATATATACATATGAATCACGTGGGGCCCAAAATAAAACCGAAAACCACATTTCTGCATGATGGTATTTACCAAAGTTCTTGGAGCATAATTTCATTATATCATTTTTTAACAAGATACCGCGCACTGTTTATAGATTTCTTTTTTTCATTAATACAAATCCAGTGGTGAATAACATCTGGATGACGTTCTGCGTAACATCCTGGTCTTCCGGACACTGAGGTTGTCGGTCCTGGATGTAGAAAGTGTTGCATTTTGATGTTGCGTGTGATTTTATGTCTTCGCACTCCAGTAGGTGTGGTTTATAAAGGAAATAACGTATATTACGATGGCACGTGTCGGAATATCAAGTTTTCCAGCCAAATTAGATTGCTACAGTGTAATAAAGGAGACGCCATCTATAGAAAACTCTGTAGCTGTTTTTGTCAATCTCTAGTGTCTTGCCTTAAACTTGGCTATACGGTAACTTATTGAACATGATGAACTGTCTGAACCGAGATAAACGTCTTGAAGATGGGTAACTGATATATCTAAACACCGGTAAACCACCTGAACATACACAGACTACTTAAACGTAAATAAACCACCTGAACATACACAGACTACTTAAACATAAAGTACCTGAACATACACAGACTACTTAAACGTAAATAAAGTACCTGAACACTGACATGCTCCCATTGGCGCATGGACGAATGAACAACACAGAGAAACTGCTGGACCACAGATGCATGATCTCCCACCTGGACACACACAAACCAAAAATGAACAATAAACTACCCAAACTACTGAACGCGATCAACCATAAACTCGCTCAACACACAAGCTGATGCCTACATGAACTCAGAAACTGTTTGCTCACATACGTGCACACTAAATGCATGAATCGGTACATTTTAAATACGTTAGCAGAGATAAACTAATGGAAAATCAGAAATGCGCGTTCTGAATAGATAAATGAACACACTTAAGCACTGATATCGAATAACACAAAGCGCACAAACGGCGCTGGCTTTTCCCCGTCTCATTTCCGCATTCTTTCCTTCCAGACTGCGAGGTTTGCAAATGCTTTTTCGTCAGTAAGTGCGAGGTCCACGGCCCGGCTCTGTTCGTCCCCGACACGCCTGTTCCCATGGGGGCTGCCGACCGTGCCAGACGAACCCTTCCACCCGGGCTAGAGATTCGGAAGTCCGACATTCCTGACGCAGGCCTGGGAGTGTTTAATAAGGGAGAGGCCGTTCCAGTCGGAGCTCACTTTGGGCCCTACCAGGGAGATCCAGTAGACCGAGAGGAAGCAATGAACAGCGGTTATTCATGGGTGGTGAGTAATATAATCACAGAATCGCAAATATAATGATAAATTGATTTAAAAGATATAAATTCAAACTAAGCACAGGTGACTCACGAGGACGTAACGATTGCTGCGCATCAGTTTTCATCGAAAAGTAACGATGTAAGTTGATGTACAGAATGTAACTGTGCGATACTGTTTTACAGCTGTTCAAGGACAGGCAGCGTGAGGAATACATAGATGCTGCGAATGAGATTCATGCAAATTGGATGAGGTGAGAAACACACTGCCTGTATGATGGCTAAAATCACTCGGAGTTACTGATTTAACTAATTTAGTAGGAATGCCACTAGTTTCCCGCCACGTGCTTTCCGCTACGCCGTGTCTTACTGTTCTCCCTCGTTTTCCTCTTCCCTTCTCAGGTATGTGAATTGCGCTTGTACCGATGAAGATCAGAATCTCATGGCGTTTCAGTATCAAGGAGGGATTTTCTACCGTTGCTGTCGACCCATCAACCCGGGGCAGGAGCTTCTGGTTGGATACGAAGAGGACTACGCCAAAGATCTGAGTCCCGCGTTCGAATACCTCTGGAACAAAAAGTGTTCCGCAAATGGTTATGTACCATTATTTTAATTTCGTTATGCTTATTCAGGCTAGGGTTTTTAAAAGCATGCTTGATGCGTACTACATACGCTTTATGCTCCTGCTGACAGGTTAACATAATAAGACCTGACCAGGTAATAATACCTGTAATGTAATGTAATGCAAATGCCTTTTATGGAATGCTTTGATTCGATTGGTTTGACAGGGATGCGTATTAGCACTTAAGTTCCCAAGTAGAACCATGTCATTCGTTAATCCAGGGTGTACCCTTGTTTGGTGGAACCATGAGCTAATCATTATTTGTCTACAGCACTAGATATGTATTGACACAAAGGACTCATTTAAAGTTGATATGCTTGAGCTAGCTGCTGGTGTTCAGGGCTTAAACCGGACCTTCGTGGTATCCTTGGGTTGGAGGTAACGTCTGCTTCATGTCGAGCTAGAGCTGATTACCCCCTTGGCCTTTTTTACCAACCAAATTAACGTTTGGTTATCTCGATCTCGATCTAGAGCCATGAACATATGCGTTGACGCAGGAGGTCTTGGGAAAGTCAGGAACTAAAGTACAATGCTTTTAAGCCCAGACTGGCCTTAACCAGTAAGCTGACATTTCTTTAACATGTGAATAGGCTCCACAGTTGAGTGTATTAGAAACAATAGTTCTATTCTCCTCCTCCTAAGTGATGTTTTAAGACATTGTGCACATGCAGGTATATGTACCTGCTCTTTAACACAAAGTTACGTAATGGCCATATGGAGGAATAAAGTGCCATCAATAATGGTGGGTATTCTTTTTAATTAATATAACTTGCCTTTGTGCGACAACTTTAACTAAAGTCAGCGCTTTAGGTGAACCGGTCCTCCGAAGCTGGTGATAGTTTCCCAGGTGTTCAGTCCGCTACGGGTTAATGGATTAATTGGCGCTTACTTTGCAGTTTTGGTTGGGCGCAGCGTGCAGTGGTGTACTAGGCCCTTGGGGTACCGTGGCAAGCGAGAACAGTCATTAGTTTGGGTGTGTGTTTGTAAGTACACTGTTATAACTCTGAGTCAGGCGTGTGCTGGGGTTAGTTTGCTCTTCACTAAGTAACGATATGTGGCCTGGATTTGAAGCCTTCCATCGTCCTGCATCAACATTGAGCAAGGTTAACCTTAGCATCTCTCAGCAGAGCCTTCTGGGCAACGTCTATGGTCTCAATCACTAATAATTAACCTGCATCCACAAGAGATCTTCAGTGGTAAACGGAGTTTGGGTTTAACTCTCTACTGAGAGGTTTCTGAGCTCATTGTCTGCTTTGGACAGTGATTTATCCCTTCACAGCCGTCTACTCTGTAGTAAAGAAGCAACTTGGTGGCTTTCTTCTGAGATTGGTGAGTGGTTTGTCCTTGGATCAGTGCTCTTGCTTTGCCAGAATTGCAGAACCCTCTGTTCATCAGTGCACAGTGAGTTTGTTAGTAATGAGTCGTTGAGTAGTCGACTGTTGACTAGTCATTTATAAACAGTACAGTATAAACGGTATAAAACGTACACCAGTATGAATTTGCCGCACTGTATGGATTTTGACAGGGAAGGAAACTGGATTTGAACAGACTACCGCTAGTTAAGTTCATCTCACAAATTTACTCTTTCGAGAACAAGTTGTTCAAAAATGTGTTCAAAACAGTGCCAGCTATAGCAAATAATGCAAATGTTTTTTTGTTTTTTTAAAAAATATCTTTTCTTTAAATTTGCCCATTTTAAAACAGCCATCGTTTGTAGGGCCGAAATGATTCCCCGAGTAACTTGATCTACTCCGTTACCGTTAAACTTCTTTGCATTGAAGCTTTTTTAAATCCATACGGCTCGCTGTGTTTCGCATGGCTGATCATTACTGTCACGCCGTGCGCTCATGTTGTTGACGCGTGATGGAAGACATGATTTGACGGCACAGAGTGTGAAATGGGGAAGAGTGATGATAATAGTGAGGGGCAAGGGGAAGACACAGGCCAGAGAAAACGAAGGTAAATGCTTTATCATTGTTAACCAGTTCTGAATCAGTTACAAACCCGAGTAGCTTTAAGACGACATCATTAGTTATGTCATGCTCAGGTCTGTTATCAGCGCGAGACTTTCATCAGGTGAAATGTTCGCAACTTGAGTCATGGCACGGAGTAAACTACGGCATCACAGAACCGATGCTGTTTAAGTCACTTTGATTTAGCATAAATTTTTTTGTTACATTCATTAATCAAATGTATATTAAGCTTTTAACTGTCACAGACAATTTAAATAATTGAAACCTATGAGTTGTTCATTTTAAGAGAGTTTCATTTTCTTTATTGCTTGTTTATAATATCAAAAGCATCCGATTACTCAGTTAATTAAAGGAATAATCGATAGAATACTCAATGGATAAAATTACCAATAGTTGCAGCCCGTCTTGTTTGCATTGTTTGCTATAGATTAACTGTTCCTGTTTTTCCAAGGTTCGTGCTTCAGATTTTACCATGATATAAATTTTAGGCCGTACCACCCAGACCGAAGTCATCTCCACTGTTTACATGACAGCGTGCTGCTTTTCAGAGCTGAACTGCTAAATGGGTCGTCCTGTGAATCACGTTCTTTGTTGTGAGTCTGGGTACTACCGACTTTTACTGTGTTGTACACTTTGATCATCTCAAAGAGGCATATGGCAGGAGTTTCATGCCTAGTTGTCTCGGGACGTCTGGCGATAATCACTGAAAGATTCCGAATATTGTGATTCCATTGCTGTTCGCCACAAAGCACCTTGAAGTCAAAGCCCCGCGCACAGAGAGCTCACAACCAATGACGGAATTTGTCCAACAGGCGCCTGAAGCGCCTCCTCGTCCTAAAGTGAGAAAGATGAGGATTTTACAGACACACACACAATCAGTGGATGTTCCATGAAAGGCTCTTGAGTCCAACTAGGAATCTTCTGCTGAGTCGTAGTAGTCATCAGTGTCTCCAGGAAGCATCCAGGGGGTCTCCAGCTCCAACTCTCTTTCTTTCAGAAAGGAGTCCTTGCTTCTTTTCCTAAATGTGTTTGTGACCGTCAAGGTTTGTATTTACTATTTTCCCAGAAACACTCACTAGACAGCTAGTGCCACTGTGATGGATGGTTGGGAAAATATAACATCCCTCCCGTGAAGAGAGCATGGCCCATTTTGCTCTCTATATTCCAGGGCATGGACGGTTGTGGTATTGGTGGGATTCTGGGAAAGTAAGAAAACACTTTTTAACATAAACAAACTCCCAAACCATTGTTAGTCCACGGTTTACTGCAAAGTAGCTTGTGTTGTTACTAATGGGGCAACCCTGAGTAGCAATGCCCTGAGTGCAAGCAGCCCACTTGAATGATAGATCACATGAGCAGAACAAGTGATTAAATTTCTAAAGGTACCAGAAGGACAGTGGTCCTCATATGAGCCTTTTGATCTCATCTGCTTGACTGTGTCATATGATTGGTTCTGTGTGACGCACCCTTTGTGCTGTCAACGCTCTTGAACACCGTTACTTTTGGGGGTTGCATTTTAACAACGTGTTAAATATTCAGTAGGAATGCTAGCCGCTCTATTGGCCCAATGTGTGGCAGGCATTACTTTGGCACCTTAGGTCGGCTGCTGTGGTCGGTACCAGGTCTGGCTGCCATGCTACAGCAGTAGACCCTGCAAGGGTGGTTGGAATCAAGGCAGTCTTGGAAGTCGGTAGAGCCTGAAGCAAACCCCAAATACCACGGACAGGAAGATATCCTTGTTCTCCAGTGAGAAGGGCATGAGCTCCAACTCTCAGGAAGCAAGGTTTTCTTTCAGAAAGGAGTCCCTCCTTCCCTTCCTAACTGTATTTGTGACTGACAAGATTTATGTTAACTATTTACACAAAACACTTACTAGACAGCTAGTGTCCCTGTGATGGACAGGAGTGGGACAATATGCCATTCCTCCCATGAAGAGAGCATGGCCAGTTCTACTCTCTAGACTTCAGACCATGGATGGATGTAGTATTGGTGGGATTCTGCCTCTGGAGAATGACTTGCCTACCAGGTTAGCACAAAGGGACAACCTACAAAGCGGAGGTGCCTTTTATGCTGGAAGGTTTAAAGTTTATAGGAGTGTTTCTGAAATAAGCTAGGTGGCCTTCAATGGCCATGCTACGCAGGAGTCAGATATGAGATCTCGCCCTTGTGCACCATTAAAGAGACAATCTGTAGAATGTTCTCTACCTTGTAGCTTCGAAGCACAGAACTATTGTGATGGGCAACTCCACAAGGCATGTTTCATCCTCAAGGACTCGGAGAGCCATGCCCGTGGAGGTTTGTGATGCAGCTAATTGTGTATTGGCATGCACCTCTCCGGAGTTCCTTATTATATATTGGTATACGTTAACATGCTATTGAAACACCGCCCTGGCATTGCTAGGAAGGGAGAAATGGAATGTTAGGTCATGTATATAACTATGTTCTATGAGCTCCAGGTAACCACAAGGGAGCCTCAGCCAAACCCAAGGTGAAGGTACCACTGGAATTTGCTGGCCATTAATGATGACCTTTTATAATGTTGATAATTAAAGATCTCAACATGTGTGTGTATGCGCAATAGAAGGTATCGATGTGTTGGAACTTTACTGCCGGTTATCCAGAGTTCATACACTGTGCCTTAATATGTAGCCTAATTTTTCCACTTGTCTTCGAAAGGTCTAGGCTGTTGGAACACATAAAGCTGTCAGGTAATAAGATAAGATGTCAGATAATGTGTTTCGTCCAGGGAAGCAGGGTTGACAAACTCATTATTATCTGTGCCACCTACAGACATACAGATCGGTAGCATACGAAACGTGAAAGTGTAAGGTTTTGGGCCACCATGAGTCACCAGAACACCCATACCCATCTCTGTGCTGTTACAGCAGTGCTACCGAAGAGATAGAACACCATCCTTCCTCAAGACATTCCCTCTGTTGGTGTGTTGGTGGTGGTGGGGAGCACTATCTAACACACTGACATAAGTATTCAGCTGGGTTGAGAGCTGATATGATCTTGATAACCACCACACCACTCAGTGAGCCCTTGTTGATGAAGCAGGGTCATTCTGGAGGATACCACTCCCATACTCATAGAAACATGATCAGTCAGAAGAACTTTGTATTGAATTGTGAACAAGTGGACCTAAGCCCAGCCAGCAAAATGCCTCCGCAGCATGAAAGCGTCACCTATTTTATTTGTTTGTCACTAGTGTTGGTATTGCCCAGTTTCGACTTTTGTTGCTATGCATACTTGCAACCAAGGCCAAGCAGTCAGGTGGGAGGTTCCCTGTGACCGCAGGGTTTTCTTCAGGTGAGGGCAACTACACCCACAGGTAAGTCAGGCTTTTGACTTGACAAACTGCCTGTTGTGGTTTTCCCCATCCATTCCAACACCTGATATTTTGGGTCTAGTTCCATTCGCAAACAGTCGGGAGCAATACTTTAATGCCTGTGTTGCAGGTTCTTATGTGGAGACTTGTTATAGAAGCTATTCAGGAAGGACTTTTGGGTCAGGTTACGTTATGGTACGTTCTGAGTGGTGGATTGTTTAACACAATGATGATGTACTTTTTGCTCCAGGGACCTTTACCGTTCCTGCCACGGGATGTGGTGTAGCACTTTCTGTGACTGACCTTTTGCGCTTGCAGTAGGCGTCTATTACATATCACCAAAGACTGCCTGTCTACTGGTGATTTTTTTAGCCCACCACATGGTTGCACTGCTGATTTTCCCGCACTACTTGCCGTGGAATGTGGCTGGTTCTGGGGTCATACTTCCCAAACTGGCATTCTGTCTATAAGTCTTATTTCCTCAATATGCAAATTGTTACCTTTAATCCAAATGGCTCCCTTTTATTAAGGCCTCTGCTATTGAAATGGGATTTTGCTCTGTGCAGTGGGTGTAAATACAGAAGCTAATCCAGTGATAACAGGCGTCAGTGTATTGTCACTCTAGCTGGAGCATCTCTATGTATTGGGCATTCTAAGGGGGAAATAAATCTGGCCTAAATCTGTTAAGCTACGACCAGAGACTGCTGCCTGGCTTCCAAGTTAGATCAGCTTCTTTTCTAGCGAGCGTGTTTGCACTCATTATCCACCAAGTGTCATACCGCCTCTGGTGGTGGGTGAGCATTAGGATTTTTATTGGTTGTGTTGAACTACGTGGCTTGGTTGGCTACTACTACTGATACCAGAAATAAACATTACTGTTATTGTTTTTGAAGCAGTTCATAAAAAAAAAAAAATATTGTTTCCTAAAAATTTAAAAAAACTGAAAAATTGCATTGCATTTGAAGTTGTCTGTTTTTTTTGTCCTGCTCCAGAAATGAATGGCATCCTGTTGCAAGCCTTCTCCTGCTCCTTGTGTGCACTTTCCTATACATCTTTATTTCACTTCCACAAACATGTCAAGAGATGCCACTATGAGGAATATGTGAGACTGATGAATTCAGGAGAGATTACCTATGAAAAGTTAAATTCGATGCCTACAAACAGCTCCAGTAGTCACCAAATTGGAGCTGACCCCTCCGGTACTTTGTGCATTACAGCTTCTAACAGTCAAATGCAAATAAAAACTCACCACTGCTCGGATTGTGGTGAGAGTTTTATTCAGAAGAGTGACCTTGAACTACACCAGCAAATTCACACGGGAAAGAAGATAAAGTCATATCAGTGCTCGCATTGTGGGAGGAGTTTCACTCAAGTGAGTCATCTCCGAGCACACAAGCGCATTCACACGGGAGAACGGCCGTATCGCTGCTCAGAGTGTGGGAAGAGTTTTATTCAAAGGAGTAATCTCCGAACACACCTGCGCATTCACACAGGAGAGAAGCCGTATCGCTGCTCAGAGTGTGGGAGGGGTTTTACTCACCAGAGTAATCTCAACACTCACCAGCGCATTCACACAGGAGAGAGACCGTTTCACTGTTTGCTGTGCGGGAAGACCTTTGCGCAACAGAGTGCTCTCCGGCTGCATCAGCGCGTTCACACGGGAGAGAAGCCGTATCGCTGCGCAGAGTGTGGAAAGAGGTTTGTTCAACTCGCTGGTTTGCAGAAACACCAGTCTATTCACAAACGAGAGAGACCATATCACTGCTTACAGTGTGGGATAACCTTCACTCATCGGACTCATCTCCAAGAGCATGAGCGCATCCACATAGGAGAGAGGCCATATCACTGCGCACAGTGTGGGAAGAGTTTCTCTCACCAGCGTAATTTGCATCAACACCAGCTCATTCACACAAAAGAGAAGCTGTATCACTGCTCGCAGTGTGGGAAGAGTTTTTCTTTCCAGCACCGATTGCAACGACACCTTCGCATCCACACAGGCGAGAGGCCGTATCAGTGCTTACAGTGTGGGAAGAGTTTTTCTTCCCAGCATAAATTGCAAGTACACCAGCGTGTTCACACCGGAGAGAAGCCATATTCCTGTTCCCAGTGCGGAAAGAATTTCACTAGTGCCAGTAGTCTCAAAATACACCAGCGCATTCACACTGGAGAGAAGCCGTACCACTGTTCACAGTGCGGGAAGAGTTTTACTTGCCGGACTAATCTCCGACAGCACCAGCGCATTCACACCGGAGAGAAGCCGTATGACTGCTCGAAGTGTGGCAAGAGTTTTACTTGCAAGTCTAATCTCCGTCAACACCAGCGCGTTCACACAAAAGAGAGGAGCCGTACACTGAAGACGCAAGAGCAAGCAACCTGATTATCGTGATTACGGATCTCAGGTTAACTTGTTGCATAGTCAGGCAGCATGGCGACGCAGCAGGTAGTGTTGGTACCTCACGACTCCAGGGTCCAGTAGTGTAGAGTTTAACATGTTCTCCCTGTTTCTGCAAGGACTTCCTCCCGCCTTCCTGACATGCCAGTAGATGGATGCTCGAAAATGCCCTGTGTGTCAATAAATGCATGAGTGTGTGATTTCCTCTGTTGTCTGGTGTCCCATTTAGGGTATATTCCCATTGTTCCTGGGATAGGCTCCCTGATGAGGAAATAGCTGTTACATAAGACTGAGAAGAAAATGAAAATGTTTTGCATTTTGTCTAGCTAATGGTCTTGTATACTTGTTGAGAGCATGTGTTGAATGTTATATTGCATTCATATGTTTTCTTTGTCTTAGATAGTAGCTTCAATAGTGTACTAAACTATATAAAGAACATTTTCATTGTAAATCATGTTCCATGAAATGGAAACTTTTTTTCTCCAACATTCTGTATCGTATCCACTTATTTTAATACTAACATGAATAGTATAATGTAATGTTCAGTTTATAATTTAATTGCAAATTGCTATCACGCTGTAGAGTAAAAAACATCCTTAAAATAGTACCCAACGTCAGTATTTCCTTTGATAGCATTAGGAGAAGGACACTTCTGTTCATGTGTTCTTGGACATATTTTCCGTAGCTGTGTTTGCAAATTACAAGAAGACAGAAATGTAGCCGGCCGAACGTTGTGGGACACCATATTGAACTATTTAAGGTACTGAATAAGTCAAATTGATTGAAACAGTGGTAACGATCTGTCTAACCAAGCATGTTTTCAAGCTTGTCAATTAAAATATCATGATTAAAATGGTGTCAAATGCTGTACTCAAGTCTAGTAGTGCTAACACATATATATATATATACGCCATGACATACGGTTGGTAATTTGCCACATTAGCCAGCACTCATTCTGTATTAGTATGCTTCCAGAAACTAGTAAATCATCTTCAGAATTTCTGTGTAGAAACGGTATGTTGGTGGTTTCATGGGAGAGATCCAAAGGGATCAAGAATCTACTTCTTAATGGGAGGTCCATCAGCATCTAGCTTGGAGACATGGCATGAGATGAGATATTCACTGATTTAAGTCATGTATGCAGATGGTTTATCTACAAGAGGAAAGCATCAAACTGTAGAGCAGATAACTGTTGGGCATTTTCAGGGAAGCTCTAATGCTGTGTGTCAGACTAAATCAGATTCATAATAATGTGTACATAAGTTAAAATGAGCATTAAAAACACTACTATGGGTCATAAAATCCAGAACAATGTCATGCACTAAAAATTAGCTCAAGTAGAAGATAAATGTAAAATAAATCTCAAATAAAACAAAATTAGACCTACAACAATTAAAGCAATGAGAATACTAATCTTAAGCTGTCCCTTTAATACTAGACTTTAACTTTTTAAAAGTTTTCTGCACGTCATCCCACTAATGAAGGGCAATAATAATAAAAAAGAAATGCTTTCATTTTTTTTCATATTCTGTATGATGGAACCTGAAGGCTTATGTTGGCAGTTGATAGTTGGATTTAAAAAATCTGTGTAACCGTCATAGCCACAAGACGTTTTCCAACAAGTGAGAGTTCAGCTGATCAGCACCCAGGCAGTATTTCATTCCTCCTAATGGCCAGGGGTGGCGAGAATCACCCAGAAACCTTGTGTGCCAAGTGATGCATGACTCACTGTACTCAAGAAATATGGCTGTCATACAGCCATCTTCTCTCCCTCTTCTTGCCTTGTACACATCAGACTACATGTGCACCTTGTGGAGCTGTCCACTTAGCGGCTTGGGACCATGTTTGGAGCTGCTGGATGCCTGCTGTATGTTGTAACATGCCTGCTGGATGCATGTTCTCCAAAGCTGGTGACTGTTATCATCTCCTATCTTCTCTTCTGTCGCAGTGAGTGTCTATTTCATACATCTCTTTTTTTTTTCTAGTTTTGAACTGGTTTCCTGCATTGTTGATGCTACCCTTAGCGTCACTCACTGCACAGTTCACAAGTCAGTTCTACAAACTGCTTTGTGCCATTGCTCAGTGATGGCACTTGTTTCTTTCGCCTGCCAGGCTGGGTTCTTCCTTCGACTCCATCTCCTCTGAGCATTTCACAGCCTCTGTCATTTGGTTGTTCAGTTGGCCACTAGGGTAGTTGAGTGGGGCACCCTCGTCGTCCCACAAACATTTGCCCTGGGCCTGCTAGTTGGAGCCGACGGTGGTAAAGTCAACTTCATTCTCCTCTCATCTCTCTAGTTTCTTCTTCAGTGTTATCTGCTCGGTTTTTTCCACACTTCACCTGTCTAACTGACTGATGAACTTGGATAATCACTGGCAACATGATTGATGGGGTTCCCCTACCCTTTCTCCATATTGTTCACAGATGTGTCTGCTAACACATAACTCAGGGGTTCTGTTTACCCTGCACTGTCTCTCATGGGTCAGTCTGTTTTGCAGGGTACAATAATATCGACCCTGTGGAATTTGCCCTGTGTGCTAATGTTGCTCATTGGACCTGCTGTCAAAGAAGTCCTGGAAAGGAGAGCAAAGCTTTCAGAATCATGGTCCCACCAAACAGGCTGGTCACATGGTACTTGTAGGTCACTACAGTGCTGTTCCATGTTTCAGCATCCACAAAGGTTCCTTTGAACTTGTGTGGGCCCTAGGTGGTCAGGGCCATGCCTGCACCCTCAGCCACCCTGGCATTAAAAGGCCCTATGTGGTGTGCCCATGAAGGTCAAGGAATGGCAATTGCTCTTTGTGCAGTGACTAAATCAGCTCAGCGGGTCCAGATGACTGTTACAGGGCTACAACCGCCAATTCCGAAGTTTGTACAGATCAAAACAAATGGTTCTACAAAATGTAGTGTCTTGTTAGTAAGAAACACAGAGGTTTCCGCACAGTTTTGAGAATGTTGAGCCATGATCATCCAAGCACTATGGGTTATTAGGAGATTCTGCAAGAAGAAAGTGTAGAGGTGTAGCACAGCAGTGTACCATGGATTTTCTGTTAAATTCTTTGATATGAATGGAGTCCTTTAGAGGTTGCATTTAAATCCCAAAAACAATGCACTATGGCCTTTTGCGTTTCCATCTGCCCAAGTTTGAATGAGTGCTGCAAGAGGGATGGAGGTGTCTGACTACTGGACTATGGCAGGTTATGTAAATTATGAAAAATTGTATGCTTAAACAGTATAACATTGTACTAACATTTTTGGGTAACACACTTCAGATGATCGTGTGCCCAAGATCAAGGTCATACTGGACCTTGAGCAACCTGTTGGGTGGCCTCACCACAGTAGACAGTAGGCATTCTTTCTCCAGACAGGACTTTGACAGTTAGCTGGGGCAATTTTCTTCTAGTTCTGGAGCTTGATGCTTATTACTTTAGATGCTGGCAAGTATGGAATGGAGATTCTGAGCTATTCTTTTGTCAAGTTTGTCTAGGCAAATTTCCCAAGTGATGAGTATATCTACTGACAATAAACTATTGTAACAAGCCGACGGGGTAATCATGTCCCTTATAAAAGTCTGACTGAATGTAGTGATGAATGCTTAACTGGTCATATGACTGCAAAGTGTCACCCTCGTTCATCTAAACAGCGCTGGATAAATACATTTATTTCCTGGTAAACAGTGAGATTAGATGCCCTACTTTGTGTGATCTTTGAGAAGTATAGTGAGCACTGCAGTAGAAAACCTTACCAGGTTGTCTGGTCAGTCTGTTATCTGATGTGCGTGCCTCTTTGAGTTGGAATTTGTAATGGTGAGGCTTCTTAGTGTAGCATAGATGGCAGAGACTAAGCAGAGAGGTCTTGATGGAATTTGTTGAAGCCTGCTGCGCTCATGTTTTTGATGAAGTCAAAAGATGGATGTTAGTCCTGGTTTAAATAGATCAGACAAAGAAACAGGCTAGACAGGGGTCAGAAAATGGGCATTGACCAGACAAGATTATATTGGCAAATGGCAAGCAGGCTATGGCCAGAATACTAAAAAAGATAACAAAGGCTTGGAAGCAATAGCCTGGCTGAGACAGCCTGTCACAAATCCTGGTTGGCAGTCCGGTTTATGGCAGTGAGAGTGAATAGACTTTTATTATTATTCTGATAATTTTTGTTGAAGCAGTCCATGACAAATATTGTTTCCAAACATTTTTTGCATTGCATTTCAAGTTGTGTTTTTTTGTCTTGCTCCAGAAATGAATGGCATCCTGTCTCAACCCTTCTCCTGCTCCTTGTGTGCACTTTCCTATACATCTCTATTTCACTTCCACAAACACATCAAGAGATGCCACTATGAGGAATATTTGAGACTGATGAATTCAGGGGCATTTGCATATGAGATATTAAGTCTGATGCCTACCAACAGCTCCAGTATTCATCAAATTGGAGCTGACTCCTCTGGTTCTTTGTGCATTACAGCCTCTAACAGTCAAATGCATATAGGAACCTACCACTGCTCTGATTGTGGAGAGAGTTTTATTCACCAGAGTGATCTAAAACTACACCAGCTCATTCACACGGGAAAGAAGATAAAGTTGTATCAGTGCTCATACTGTGGGAAGAGTTTTACTCAAGCCAGTTATCTCAGGCGACACCAGCGTATGCACACAGGAGAAAGGCCGTATCATTGCTCACACTGCGGGAAGAGTTTTGCTCAGCAGGGTAATTTCCGAACACACCTGCGTATTCACACAGGAGAGAAGCCGTATCAGTGTTCACAGTGCGGTAGGGGTTTTACTCGCCAAAATGCTCTCCAGCTCCACCAGCGCATTCACACTGGAGAGAGACCGTATCAGTGCTCAGAATGTGGGAAAACCTTTATTCAAAAGATTAATCTCCAAATACACCAGCGCATTCACACAGGAGAGAAGCCGTATCACTGCTCGGAGTGTGGAAGGGGTTTTACTCACCCAACGTCTCTCCAGGACCACCAGCGCATTCACACGGGAGAGAAGCCATATCAGTGTTCGCAGTGTGGGAAAAGGTTTTCCCAACAGAGTACTCTCCACATCCACCAGCACGTTCACACGCGAGACAAGCCGTATAAATGCTCACACTGTCAGAAGAGTTTTACTCACCAGAGTCTTCTCCAACAACACCAGAGCTTTCACACAGGGGAGAAGCTTTATCACTGCTCACAGTGTGGCAAGAGTTTTGCTTACCAGCGTACTTTCCGACGACACCAGCGCATTCATACAGGACAGAAGCCGTATTGCTGCTCGCAGTGCGGGAAGAGTTTTACCGAAATGGGAAATTTCCAAAAACACCAGCGCATTCACACGGGAGAGAAGCCGTATCAGTGCTCGGAGTGTGGAAAGAAGTTTGCCCAACTGGGAGGTTTCCAAAGACACCAGCGCATTCACACGGGAGAGAAACCATATCATTGCTCAGAATGTGGGATGAGTTTTGCTTATCAGAGTACCTTGCAACGACACCAGAGTGTTCACACAGGAGAGAAGCTGTATTCTTGCTCGCAGTGTGGGAAGAGTTTTAATTATCTAGAAGGTTTCCAAATTCATCAGCGCATTCACACAGGGGAGAAGCCGTATCACTGCCAGCAGTGTGGGAAGAGTTTTACTTGCAAGTCTAATCTCCGACAACACCAGCGCATTCATACAGGAGAGAAGCCCTATCATTGCTCACAATGTGGGAAGAGTTTTACTTGCAGGTCTAACCTCCGACAACACCAACGTGTTCACACGAAAGAGGGAAGCCACACACTGAATGCAACTGCTTAGTATAGTATTGGTTAAAAAAAAACAAAACCCTTATTGTGATTACTGATTTCTGGTTACCTTCTTCATAGTTGGTTAGCACGGTGACAGCAGTGTCGGTGCCTCAGCTCCAGGGTCAGAGTAGTGTAGAGTTTGATGTGTTCTTTGTCCTCCCACCTACCGAAGACATGCCAGTAGATGGATATTGCCCTAGGTATAAATATGTACGAGCTTATGATGCCCTGTATTGGACTGGTGTCACATTTGTCGTGTATTCCCCATCTTGATCCATGCGTTCTTGGAATATGTCCCTGTTTCAGATAAAGCTGTTAATGAAGAATGAGATGAAATGAAAATGTTTTGCATGTTATGTAGCAAATGTCATTGTATTCTTGAACGCATGAATTGAATGGTATATTGCATTTATTTGTTTTTAATCTAAAATAGTGGCTTAAATTGTGTGCTGTGATGAAATCTATACAGAACATTTTAATAGCAAGTCATGTTTCATGAAATGGTAGTTCCAGCTTTATATCATCCTGTTTCTTGTCCTTTTATTTTAATACTAACATGAAGAGCATTATATATAATGTTTATTATTTAAATAAAAAGGCACTAGACTCTAGAGTGAACCATACCCTGGGACTTGATACACAGCATCACATTATCTTTCTTTTTTTTTTCTCTCTCTCAATTCAATAAAATTGTATGTGTATAGTGCTATTGGCAATACCCACTGGGTATGGGGATATTGCGAATAGAAGTCCTGGGATAAAGCAGTTCTTAATAGGTAAGTTTCTATGTCCAGGTAAAATTCCCACTGCAGCAGGAGGTTAGCAATACGCATTGATAGCTTCACAACGAAGAAACAGGATGAACAAAAGAAGAGCATCTGGACCAGTTGGAGAGTCTAGAGGGTGATCAGAGCCACAGCAGAAAAAGTGTCAGGATATGTAAGTGGCATTACATCAGGCAGCCAGCGTGCAAACACAACTAAGCGTGAGGGGTGGACATGGCCCGAGGCCAGCTTTGTCATTGTCATCCTGCCAACCCAAGTGATGATGTGAGAGAGGGAAGCCAACAGCATCAAGCAGGAACCATCTGTGTTCCAGAGCAATGGTAACATAAAAACAAGTATTGCATAGAGCCATGGACAGGAACCAGCCCTATGGTTTCACAGCTTGAACCATATCTATCACTTACGCAAAAAAGAGTATCTTCAGAAACTCTCAACTTTTTCGGAACAAGGAAATGAGTTGACTAAACTCCCTTTGCTTTAAAACTTTTCATAGTACCTCTCCTTAATTGAGAATGAACTTCTTGTGACAGCATGAGCATCCTTAGCAGCCAGCTATGATTTTAAGTTGTTAAACACTATTACCAGTCCCTGTCCTTCAGAAGTGTGCTTTGTGAGAATGAGTGGGGTGAGGACTGTTCAGGTAGATTAGGGAAATTCAGCTGCTTCTACATTCATTCATGTCATTTGGCAGACGCCTTATCCAGAGCGACTTACATACATCTCATTTATACAACTGAGCAGTTGAGGGTTAAGGGCCTTGCTCAAGGGCCC
>JAQMYM010000010.1:12724614-12735824 GCA_030014255.1 Parauchenoglanis ngamensis
CACACACGCTCGCATTCACACCTATGGGCAATTTAGAGTAGCCAGTTGACCTAATCTGCATGTCTTTGGGCTGTGGGGGGAAACCGGAGCACCCGGAGGAAACCCACGCATGCACGGAGAGAACATGCAAACTCCGTACAGAAAGGCACCCTGGGTGACCCAACCCAGGGCCTTCTTGCTGTGAGGCGACAGTGCTAACCACCGCACCACCGTGCCGCCCAGTTAGTTATTTAATACTGGTTATTATTTTAATAAGCGTATTTACCGATTATCTAACGGTGATGGAAACATCCATTCCTAGGTGCAGATGGCTTCTTCAAGGCCTGGAAAGGGTCATCTCAAGGTTAAGGATGAGTTTTAAATCAGCCATGTCCAGGTCTCTTGCCCTGAAGAAGGAAAGAGAGGCCTGTGCATTTTCCAGGCCAGAGTTCAACAATGAGAGAAAAAAACAGTCGAGAACCTGGCTAAGGTCTTTCTCTCTAAGGTGAAGGACACAGTTGCACTTTAGCAAGCAGGGAGCAACTTGACAGTCTGGCTGACTGCAGTTGACAAATCAGGGCATTCAGGAAAATTCAAACCCTTTTAGATATCAAGGTACCAGTGACAAGAGTGGAGTCTCTTCGGCAGACCATCAGTCAGTTTCTCCTGAGGTAGCTGGGGCTCCCTCAGGCATTAAGAAGCATTGCCCTGTATGGGCTTTCCACCAAGCTACAGCTCCCCAGTAGCAGACTACAAGAGGAATGCAGTCATCTGAGCTGGATAGGTTCTTCAAATATTAAAGTTGCTTTGGCCAGAATTCTTGTAAAGACTGGAAGGAAGTGGAAGGCACAGGAAGCTGTCAACAGAGTGGAGGTATGGCTGTGGCACAACCTTTTGGTGGGTACTTCGGCAGTGGGCTTGGGGCAGTACTGGGCAGTTTGTCCAGACCATTCTAGGACAAAATCTGCAGAAAGAAGAAGTGTTAACTGGTTCATGATGAGATACGAGCAGAGGTGGATGAAGAACACTACAGCAAGATGGTCGACATGTACAAACAAGGCATCTAGATGAGAGGGGAGCATGTGGAACCCTGCGAAGTTCAACTGGACAAAGCTCTGGAGAGCCGAACCATTGTGCATCAGCTGGGGAATAGCAAACACTCCAGTAACCACATGCGACTGGCAGCACTAAGTCGACCTAGGAAGCAGCTCAAGTTCTCAAAACACATTGCAACAACTTTGCTCTGCCTAGACATGGTGTCAACATAGAAATCTACAAAGTAAGTGGTCCTGCTGGAACTTTGGGAAGACCAGATTGAAGATGCCAACAAGCACAAAAGGGCTAAATACACTGATCTTGTTACAGAGTGCTGCAGCAAGGGCTGGAAAACCATTGTGAGACAGGTGAAATTGGGTGTCAGGGCTTTGCTGGCAATTCATGACAGCAAGCTCTCAAATTCCTTGGAGTTAAAGGACTGAAGTGCAGAAGAACCACACATTCTGGAGACTGCTGAAAAGACCTCGAGGTGGTCGTGGTTACAGAGAGGGGTTGATTATTGATTATTACTGGTCATTCTCCTCTAACCTTTCTCATCAGTAGGATGTTATTTCTCACAAAACTCCTGCTCGCTGGATGTTTGTTGTTTTCTACACTACACTGTGTAAGAATGTTAATGACACCGGTGTGCCTCGATTCCCAGGAGATCAGTGGTTTATCAGTGAAATACTCAAACCAATATTCAAATACACTATATGGCACCAATAAACAACAATGAACAAGCTGTTTAAATAGAAAAGAGGAAAATAGTGTGCAGGTGAATGTAGTTGGCCCGATGTACATATCCGCTGCATGGCACCTTGTTATTATTACAGATCAAAAGATAAAAGATAAAACTGCTCCCATGCAAGGTTATTATATTATATAATGTGTTTGTAAATAATAAATGATTTCTAAGTGATTGCATTGAGCCTTTCAACCTAAAGCACGTTGTAGCTTTAAGAAACCCGAAGCCTGTTTTGTGCGCCTGCTTTATGGACGAGATGATGCAAGAACGAGGCTGGTGTTTAGATGTGTATCCGTGTCTGTAAGGTTCCTTCCATCCCTGCACTCTTTCACCTCCTCGCTATTATCCATGACAGTCCTGAAAGCCCGGAAAGCAGAGGCCATTCATTAGTATAGACCCCGTTTGAATTTTAAGCGGTCGGTGATACCGCAACAGCACACACAGTGCATTATAACAGATAGAGCCTTGATTCCTAAACTCACACTGACTTCCAGAAACACACACAGCTTCATCAGCTAATCTCTGGAAGTGAATCTCAACGGGACTGTCAGTGAAGGCTGCAGGGCAGGATGTGATGAGATGTTCCTGGGGAGAGAGGGAGAGAGAGAGAACAGGTAAACATGAGCTTGTTATGGTCTCTCTCAGGGATTCAGAGGGACAAGGTGTGAGACTGTGACTGTGTTTGTGTCTCACACAGAGATACTGAAGTAGATAAAGGACTTAGGAACTGTCAGTATCTATCACAAATTCAACTCTCTAATACAGAGTACAGTACATTCTTTCTTCATGAGCTTACAGGCTGATTTAAAGAAATACTATGTATGTAGAGATGTTGTCACTGATATCATGCAGCAAAATTGGCTTTGAGGAGTGGGAGGCCACGCCTCCTTCCCTGGGACTGACAGACATATTGGGCACGCCTCCTTAAAAATCGACGACTGGAACAGAAGACACGCCTACTTGAATGGGACTGACAGACAAAACGGGCGTGGCTCTTTCACTGAGGCTGAAGAGACGTTACCACTGCTCTCACAATTGTTTTAACTTAACAAATTATGCGATTGATGAGTAGAGCGCTCCTCTGTAGGTTCCTATAGTCAAGATGTGTAATAAAAGACCAGTGCTGACACGTCGTTAAGGGCACAAGACATGCCGTTGGGTAATCACAGCACTGGATGAGCTCAATGTGACGTTTCTTGATAGCGAGTTATCACAGGTGAAGAGCTGCTAAAGAACCCAAATTCAGGTCGCGGACCTCCAAGTTCATAGCTTAAATGTTTGGCATGTGTTTTTAATGGCTTAAGATAAAAATCTGAAATGCGAATAAACACATAGCTGCATAAACAACGTAGAGAAATCCACAGCAAGAAGTTGGCTGATTAGTATTAATATAAGTTACTTCACAGAGATTGCATTCAGGCATCGAACAGTTTTGTTTTATTTATGACTGAAGTGAACGTCTAAGAGCATGGAGAAACACGTTCAAGGGAATTGCAAATGATTTAGTTTGAGTTAATCAGGGCAGCCTGTGAGCTGGAGCGGAAATATATCAGAATGTCAGCAACATTTCTGTATCGCTGTTTTTCCCCTTTTCAGTCGGGATGTTTTTCTCGTCGTCTTGTAGCTAACTGTCTCAGCGGTTCACGGCTAACATGGCAATTTATGTATTCCAGTGCATTTGGAAGAAAATGACGTAAAGCCATCATTTAAACAATCTCGATCACAAAATAAATGGAAAAAAAAATCAGCCTTGGGCAATTCATCAGCGTTGCCGTGGTAACCTGGGTTGTCCAGTGAATGTATCTCTGTTTTTGTGTTGTGTGATAAAAAGATTCTCCTCAGTGGGGTTCAGTTGCTCTAGAGAAGTGACAGATTACTAATGAAAACACACAACAAGTAAAAAAATAAAACATGAAGATGCAAGAGTTCCTTACGCATATTTACTTCGTAATGCATTTTTGATAGCGTAGTGGTATCAGTTTCTCTGGACGACACGCTCTGTAGTTTCAGAGGCGAAGACTGAGCAAAACAGACAGACAGACAGAGAGAGAGAGAGAAAGAGAGAGAGAGGGGGGAGAGATCCTTATTCACTGCCAAGAATGAAAGTGGAGAAACCCACAATTTATTGATCAATCTACCTACTCAAGTCGGCACAAGATCGTTCTTGACACACTGGACATTTTTTGGAGGTTACTTGAGGAGCTCTTGTCCTGCCTGGCAGCCAGACATCCATCCTCATCAGTGCTTTTCCCCTGTGTTCTCTCTCTAATGGAAGCAGTAGAATCTATGCCGTGGTTCAGACAGCTGCTGTTCTCCACCTCTTTTATCTCTTCACTCTCCAGAGCTCCATCAGTGTGTTCACAGTATTTCTGCTAAAAAAAAAAAAAAAGAAAAAGAAAAGGAGAAGTGTTTTAGCGCTTTACACATTTACATACCTTTACTTTATCAAATGCAGATTGCGTTCAAATGCGCTGGTCCTAAAAATGTATAGTGGCAGGGACGACTGTGTGAAGTAAAGGTACAGTAGTCGATGATTATTATTTATTTATTTAACTTGTACATTTCTTACTAGCACAAGTAACCTTGAAAACATGTACAACATGATAAAACACAATGTTTTAAGCCATGGCGTGGTATCTGGAATGCTTGTTTGCGTCTGATCAATCGTTTCATAGACACCTCCCCAGTCTGAGATCAGGAAGTGCCCAGAACATTCTCCGAGTCTGAAAAACGTGAATATAAATCTATAAATACTGGCAATGCTTTTCCGAGATGCGGTAATTTATTACTGGTGATGGTGACGCGCAAACTCACTAAGAGTTCAGTAATGATGAAAACAATTAACATAAACAATTATGAGACGTTTACAACAAAATACGCTCCGGAACATACAAATTATGCAAACAGTTCAGAGCGGTATTAACAACTGCCCATAGCTCTGCTAACACGGCACTAGCCTTTAGCCATCATTACACACTCTGTTGGAGAAATGCATGAGGAGACAACCAACTCAGTAAAAAATATGCTAAAGCTAATTAGCATAGCCAGGTCTTTTGCATGCAGTACCATGTTTACGATGGTGCAGCATCTGCTACAGGCAAGATTCCAATGTGGGCATTAACTGAGGTTACATTTTCACTGGTGTCAATAAAGAGACATTTCCTGCATGCGCTGATTTCATAATATCTTTTCTTGGGCTGGGGAAAAAGAAAAGTTTGTGCTCGCACGATGCA
The DNA here is from genome assembly GCA_030014255.1 of Parauchenoglanis ngamensis. NCBI lineage: Eukaryota > Metazoa > Chordata > Actinopteri > Siluriformes > Auchenoglanididae > Parauchenoglanis > Parauchenoglanis ngamensis. Next base: position 12,729,610 of record JAQMYM010000010.1, read on the forward strand.
GAAGGGCTCATTAGACTGAAATTAAAAAGAACACGTGGAGGGCATGCAGAGAGGCTGAGAGAAAGGGAAAAAGAAGAAAAAAAAATGATTACTGACCTCTATCCACCTTTGTTTTTAATCTGTTAGAAATTCTCAGGACCACAGATGACCTGATAACCTTGTGTCCTTTCAATTTTAATGTGCTCCTCAGATTATGTACGGAATAAAACAGTGTTGTGCTGTTATAAAAAAAATATTCAGTTCTAGGGCTGTATGAAGGAGCAAAATTACTATTACCAGTTGATTATCCTATACCAGCACACCCTGAAGTGTTTTATTTCTCTTTTAGCCACTTTTTTCACCAACTGGGCCACTTTTTATACCAAGTGACTCACTTTTCCATTAAATGCACCATGATGTTTACCATCAGGGTCATGTTTACTACCGAATGTGCCGCTTTCAAACACAAATCATGAGGCCAGCAGGGTAGTGTACTATAAAGAGTTTCATACTGCAGATAAAGTCCTACTGATGTTTCTTCTCCGCCATTTCACGCGAATATGTTTTTATGAACTGACGTACCGCATGTGCAGTGTGCTTCATGCATCATTCAACACCGTTCAACTAATAATTAAATTATTGGCAATTATATTTATTATGTTGAGTAGTTATTGCAGCCCTTATGCATTTTAAAATTGTAATCCTGTAAAAAATCCCCGTTTTACTAAAAGTATCGGTAATTTGATTACAGCTTCTTTTTTTTCTGTAACTAGTTTTTATCGAATAGTGGAATACTTTTTTTGTACATTTGTTTTGTAATTATGTAACACTGTTCCATGCATTCCATTACTCCCCATGTCTGGTGGCTGTTTTTCCAACAGTTGCACCAAAATATTCCACCCATATTTCCGCTTTTTCCACTAATTAATTCACTAATTCATCCACCAATTTGGCAACTGTTTCTCCCAACTGTACCATTTTTACACCAGTAAAACTGCTTTTTTCCACCCACTGGGGCAGTTTTTCCATCAATTGGGCCACCTGTTTTCTCTTCAAAATATGACCCACTCTTTTCATCAAGTGATCAACTTTTTTTCAACAGTTGAGGCATTTTATTTAAATCAAGTAAGTCAATTTTCCACAGATATGGTACAATGTTCCACCAGCTGTGCCCATTTTCCACTAATTGTGATACTCTTTCCACCAATGGTGTCACACCAGTTGAATTGTTTTTTTTCCACCCACTGGGCCACTTTTTCCAACATTTGAACCCTTGGTCAAAGCCACTCTTCATACCAAGCAATCTACTACTGGGCCACTTTTTCCACCAACTACTCCACATGTTCCACCAACTGGGTCAATTTCTACTTTAATTGAACCACTGTTCCCACCAACTGCACCACATTTTTCACCATTTAAGCAAATGTTTCCACCAGTGCAGACTCCAGTGATTATCTGGAGGAACTGGCTCATGCTGTGATGAAGCAATCAAAAAATTCTTTTGATTATACTTTGACGTGTCATTTCAAGGAAAGTAATATGATAATATATAAGTGACAGAAAAGTTCATCCAAATAAAGGCATATTTACTCAACCTACTCAGTGAAGACGCACAGCTTGGCAGCATGTTTGGGATGCCAGTGTTTCCTCGACAGCTTTATTGAGCGCTTTAATTTACGCACCAGCCACACGGATCCTGGACAGGATCCAGAAAGCACACACCTTTCTCTACTGCATATTGCTACTGACGCCAAGTTGGCCTCAGAAAGTGCTAATGAGATCTGTTATAGCCAATCTGTTCACCAAAATGTACTTCCACAGCAAATTAGTTCATCAATAATCCATTCCACAATTATTTGGCAACACAATAAAGGGAACGAACATCCAGTGGTCCATTACCTGACCTTGCTGGTTTGTATGAGCGGCTGTTTCAGTACAACTGAAACCTCAGTGCTAATTTACTTTACATTCATCATACTGCCATTACCATGAGCTCATTCATTATTATTCTTCCCTGTGTCAGACATCAGCTCTAAATGAGGATATGCCACCATGTGACCGGGACAACCTCCAACAGCAGGAACATGTCGCCGGTGTGTGCAGGACTGATGTGTCCGAACCGCTTCATGATGAAGAGCCGGTGTCTGTCTTGGATACACAAGCTATCGATTCACAGCAGACAGGTGACTTGACAGCTTTGCATGGCTAAGTAAAGTCATGCCCGATGAACACAGAGACATGACAGCAAGGAAGTGAGTGGCATTTTACAACATATGCTTGTGTGCATTTGTTAACGATTATACTTTCTCTTAGACATCGACAGATCAAAGCCAGAAAAAAAGAATTAACTTAGCAATATCACCTGTTTGTGCCCTTTTTTAATGGGGCATGTGACGTCACAGTGAACAGGACATCCATCCAAAATTGATGAAAGAGCAAGAAAAAAACTTATCTAGGAGGCAGCCAAGAGATCATTGGAAACAATAAAGGAGTTAGAGAACTATATGGCTAAAACTGGTCACTTGTCTGGGCTATAGGGCAGAGTGGCTAGATAGAAGCACTTCCTCATGAGTTATTGGGCATAATCCTAAAATATATTTCCGACACATAAACAAGACAGCTTGTTACCCAAAGAACACCATATGAGGTATTGAAGCATGGTGGTGGAAGAATCATGCTATATGAGGCTGCTTCTCTTCATCTGGGACTCTGGAGCTACTCAAAACAGAGAGAATCATGGACGGTTGGTGGTGATCGGAGGAAACCACATGGACATGGAGAGAACTCCACTTAAACAGTAACCTGTGTTGAGGATTGCGCCTTTACCAAAAAGATAGCAAATCGTTGCGCAACATTTCACCTATAAGATATGGTGTTCTCACACATTCCACATGTTCACATGTATTCATTTTCTCGGAATTATAAATTATTCATACTATATAGTCAATGATCATAATATATAGTACTCTATAAAGTATTTCTAATAAAAATCTACGGCAATTAACTGTAAGATGTAAGATTAATGTAAGCTCAATTGACTACTTAGCCAAAGTGTGATTTTCATCAAAACAGGTTTAAACTAACAAATGCCTTTTTAATTTGATTGACTCCAAAATTGCATTAAAGTAATCAATTGACTGTATAATACGCATCTGCCAGTTTTTTTTCTTGTACAAATGTACTCGATATGACCTTTTATTCTAGGGAATCCGAGTACGACAGAGCAAGTCCTCAGCCAGAACGAGGTGTGATAAGTCTGGGGTCTGTGCTGAGGCAGCTCAAGAAAAATGGTGTGTGAGGGAAGAAAAGTGGGACCTTGCAGACAAAGCTCAGTGGAGTTTTATTACTTGTAATTTGGATCCTGTAGGATGGAGAAATGAAGCGTGGGGCCTCCCTCAGATCACGGTGCTAGCTGGGAGTGAGATTGGAAAGCTGGTTTCTGATCGTGGATTTAATTAAAGGACAATGTGGGTATTTATTTGATGCTTACAAGAAACAGAGACTTGGATATTTATGGGTGTACATTGAGTACACAGAGATAGAGAAAGACCTCAGGCAGACACAGCATGTATGGTGATCCATGCTGAACATCATCAGAGCCTCCTGCTGGACACAGGGAGAGATGTGGCCGTCTGATGGAAAGCCTTGAACAGCAGATCCAGAGTGAGCTGTCAGCCTTTTCAAAACATCATCTTGCTAACAAGTACCTGATGGTCTTTTTAGATTGCAATGCTTCAAAGGAGTTTTTTTATTTTTATTTTTTAATCTGAATTGATAGGAAAGGCTGCGCAATATCCCTGACCTTCAAGAAAAGAAAGAAAGAAAAAAAAAAACCCCCACCAAAGAATGACACTCTTTCAGCACTCTAAGCGAAACAGAAAGGGCATGAATATGCATCCTCTCAAATCCCAGAGTAAAGCCCTGTAGAGTGAAAAGAAAGCGACAGAAAAATAATGAGAGAGTGTGTTTAGTGTTCCCTTGCCTCTCAGAAGAGGTGACCCCAATTAGTGCGAGCAGCACTCCGGCATGTTCACATCTGTGTATGTTCATACAGGAGCAGGGAAGCATGTTTCTGCGAAAAGACACTTACAGAACATCAGTGTGGATACGGTTCATATCTGTCTCTAACAATTGAAAACATTGTTTTTAACAACGCCATTCTGTTGAATGTTACCGCTTCATACATATGCAAGTGTTCAGACAACAATCTCATGTGCATGGAAAAAAAAAAGGCATTTTTACTGTACGCCTGTTCTAGTTATTATACGGAACACAATCATATTAAACGTGCATAAAGTTCCCACTTTACTAGATGCTCAATGTGTAAAGCTAGTCCTTTGGTATTACAGTGTATTTGTACATAAATATATCATATAAACAGGCTGAACATTTATAGCCCTGTATAATTTAAAATATTTATCGCTACCCAAGGCAGAGCGCATTGAACCAGAATGCACTTGTAGCAGGGAGTTCAATCTCTCAGCTGGACTCTTTATATTAACAATGAGCTCTAATGGCCAATTTACACCCTAAGACTTTTTAATTAAAGTCTTTTCTATTAAGGCGCTTGTTAATTGTCTACGTGACGCAGGGTGCTGTAGAGGTTCTCTGCTGGGTTTCATGAATAATAATATAAAAGCTGTACTCCTGGTAAATTGTAGCATTTTTATCTACCATGCCTTGAAGTATTCACCCCATCATTATAACAAGAAAGAACTTGCAAAATAAAACCCAAGCGTAACTCTCATCCTGATGCTGCCACCTCCATGCTTCACTGCGGATGATGTTCTTAGAGTGATGAATAGCATTGGCAGCAGAAGTCCATGACTATGGATTTTTGCTGGATCGGGACAACATTAATAACAACGTAGTCTCCAGTAAAATGATGTATGAGCTGTGAAAGTAACCCTATAATTGGCAGATTGTGTTTGAGGTTTTAGACTGACCTTTCCCCACCCCAGCTGTTTTTAAGGTAATATCATTAACCATTTTTAACAGTAATAATATGGGGAAAAAAGTATGTCATGCATTTCTGATAAAGATCAGAAGTTTCTGGTTGAGATATTAGCATGTGCCTGAGCATGTAGCAGCATAATGTCAGTCCCTAAAGAGCTCTATTAGTTGGACACTCAAAAGAACTAATTAGTATTTCAACAGAATTGAAAATGTATGTAAATGAGGACTTCATGAAGCTTAAGCTTAGCATTTCTGCAATGGCTGATATAAGTAGTAGGGTGCCTGACTTGTCCCTGTGGATGAGCTGCCACTGAGTGTTGGGTTTCTGCCAAGCATTGCACTCTGTTCCAAGCCCAAAATGTCCACTTTTGCTCTCATCAGACCAGAGAAACCTTTTTCACACATTTAAGTCTCCAGCATGTCTTTTGGCCAGTGATAAAACGATTTCATACTTCAACTTGCCGCTCATGGGTGTCCACATAGTGGTTGTTCTGTGAACAGTTACTTCCATCTCAGTTGAGCTCCCCCAGCTCCTTCAGAGTTACCCATGGCCTCTTGGTTGCTTCTCTGAGAAAACCAATACTGACACTAATAATAATCTTAATAACGTAATTTCATTATCTGCAGAAAGACATCACTGAGGGATAATAATATTAATAATAATAATAATAGCTTTATTCTACTATTTTACATTCAAATTGATTCTGTGCGTTTATTCTTTTGCTCTCACCTGTAAAGCATTCTTCCTCCAATGATGCTGAAATTGGAGAACATGCTGAAGTCATGTTCTGGCTGTTCAAGAAACCTAATAATTCCTCATGAAATTCTCTCTGAACCGACTTTTACACTAAACACCGCAGTTGACATTTAACAATGACATTTAAATTCTTCATATGCAGACTTTTTTTGCTAGTGTTCTCTGTAATGACACAAAAATACATGCTGATAAGGGAACCGAAAGAACAACATCAATAAATAAAACCAAAAATACAATACAGGGTTTTATTATGGACTGGAAGGCGAGCAATAGCCACATGGTTGAAAAAAACTAATGAGTGCTCAGTGTGAAAGGCAGCATTACTTTTTCTTTATGCTGCAGTTTTCATTAAGGTTCATCCCTATGCATTCCCTTTTGTATTTAATACTCAATGTACAATGTGTTTGATTAATATTGTGACTTCTTATTGCCAATATGGTCTTTATATCCATCCATTATCTATAGCGCTTTATCCGTCTGGGTCGCGGGGAAGCTGGAGCCAATCCCAGCACCTTGGGGCGAG
>JAQMYM010000010.1:12741815-12753969 GCA_030014255.1 Parauchenoglanis ngamensis
GGGTGACCCGGGGATCGAACCCAGGACCTTCTTGCTGTGAGGCGACAGCGCTAACCACCGCACCACCGTGCCGCCTTTTTTTAAATGTATCTTCAGTAATCTTTACTCTGGTCAACATGAATCAAGTGTGAATCCAGAGCTTATCCCAGGAACAGTGGCTGTTAGGCAGGGGACACACCCTGGACACCAGTCACCTGCTAACATGGTTTCGGGAATTGGGAGTAAACCCTGAAAAAACCCACAGAAATGTAGGGTAAGCATGAAAAGCCCGAGCTCAGGACCAAACCCAGGACCCTAAAGTTGTGAAGCAGCAACGCTACCTGCTTCACCGTGTTGCCTCCCTGCTAAATTTCTGCACTGTGATTTTTTAAGGACTACGTTAGAATGAAATAGTCATAAACAGTCATAAAAAGTGAAACTGTGCCTTTTGGTTACTAACCCAGCCCCTTGCTTGATGGACATCTAAGATCATCCTACTGTGAAAGACGATGGCTTACTGACAGTATTTTAGATGATTCTCAGAAGCACTTCGGATGAAGCACTGAGTTTGAAAAGCAAGCTCTTTCTGTCTGACAGCTCCAGGAGAAGGAAGTGAGACTACGTAAAGAAAAAATACTCTCTTCATCTACTGTGTTGTCACCTCCTGTGTTTGTCCTCTTAGCTATGATTATTGGAGTACAGCAGAACAGGACTATTGACCACAACGGCTCTATTCTACACTTTCTCTCTATGAAGGACACGGCTTTATTCACAGAATAGGAAAAGGGTATTGGGGCTGAAAATATGCTGTTGTGTATAGTTTTTCAATGAAACAGCCAGCAATCAGCCGATTCGGTTTGATTACCGTAAAAGAGAAACTTAATTTGTTAAAATAATTAAAACTTATATCATAATCAACCTTCAAATATTCAAGCTACAAAGTAAGACAAACAAACACACACACACACACACACACACACAGCCTCCATGTTAGGAAATGTTAGAATGATCATGTGTAGGTGTCACTGTAGTAGCAGATAAAGATGTGTTAGCACTCTACGACTGGATAAGAGTAAGGTGTCAAAACAATCTCCTTAGCATTTAGGATTAATCATAAGACTCTTTGTGCCATCCAGTGAGAAATCAAGGCATCCATGGTTGGCCAATAATAGGCGTGTGAAAGAATTTCATTTGACATGCTGAAAGGAAAATGAGCTTCGGGTGTATGACATGGCATACAAATATTATCAACAGTGTATATCAGAGAGGAACAGAATGAAATTAATCTAGGTGAGTGAGCAGAATAAAGACGACGTGAGAGTTCTTTTGTCTTTCTCTCTCTGCAGAATGCATGCATTATTGCCATGAAGAGACAGTATAATTATCTTACTTATCATTTTCTCTCTCTGCAGCCGGCAAATACGTATTATATCTATCTATCATATTTAACACATCGTCACTCTCTGGCACAATGTTTACATTTGTGCAGTAAAACTCCTTCTCTAGGCAGTTCAAACTCCACTTTTATGTGAATATTCATCTGAAGCTAAATTAGTGGAAATTCTGATGAGTGAAAGCAATTTGATTTGATACCATATAAAACATATATAATGTAACAGATTAAACAGACATACATTCATTGTATTCATCAGTCATTGTTATACATTTGAGGGACAGTCTTTACAAAAAAAACCCCATAAAACATAACTAAGATGGTATCAACTAATCCAGTGCACTAAGAAACAAATAAACGTGTTGAATAAGTGTAATGTAACTCACTCTCATGGCAGATGAACGGGAGTTTCTCTGTGCAGGTCTCATCACTCCAGTAGTGTTTCTCAGACACAGACACTGCAGTACAGTTCAAACCTCCACTGGGTTTGTTAGAGCTCCAGTATCTGAATGAGGAATTACTCTGATCTGACCACTTCCAGGCGTCATTAAACAGGCCGATCCAAACACTATCATAATTCTGACTCACTCTCCTGATCTCCTCATTCTCAGTTTGGTTTCTCACACTGACCAGGTCGATGTATTTCTCTCTGCAGTAGGTCTGAGCATCGCGCCAGGTCTTTGGCTCATTAATCAATATGTATCTATTAGTGTTTGTGTTGTTTTCTGAAAGACATTTAATTTATATCATGAATAACTCATTCATCAATACATCAAATTTCTGTCTTTGCCATGAACATGAAAGACATTTGATTTACATGTTTTATTCATTTGTGGCTAATTCAGATTTCTGCCATTTAAACAACATCAAACAAAAATGAAGAAAACAAAATAATACACTCAGATCATCCAGATATTTGTTCATTATTGTAAAGCCATTAAGTCTTTTTGACTTTTATTAATATCTATCAACAAGTTCTTACCATTATAACATACAAAGGATAGTAAAGTGCTACATGTGTTATCATTCCACAAGCCACTGTCTTTATACATCTCAACACAGTACTCATTTCCCCCGTGGTTGTTTGGTTGTCCACTATCCCAGTTTCTGTAAGTGTCTCCGCCTCTGTAGAAAGTTTGGTCTGCCAGAGACCACTGCCATTTCCCAGCGTCCTCTCTGTGTAGACCGATCCAAGCTTGCTCTGCAGTTTCCTTCTTCAGTGTGTAACTCAGCTTCATCATCTCTTCCATGTTGTTGATGGTGGCGAGATCAGTGTAATTCTCTCTGCAGTAAGTCTGAGCTTCACTCCAGCTTTTATTCTCATTCACAAAGTGATAGCGGTGAGGAATATACGCCCCGATACCACATACTACTGTGAGACACATGAGAAAGTAATATTTTTAAAAATCATTTTTTTTTAAATTTTGTACCATGAAATACAAACACAAGTGCCATAAACATGTATCTAAATTATGTTAAATAAACATACAAATCAAATCATAATCACACATCTATAAAAATTTCAAATGCACATGACTGACACGTGATTTAATAGCTGTATGTAAAAGCATCAACTCTGAGATCTGAGATTAATCAGGTTGTCAGTAGCCATTGTCTAATGAACATTTATTGTGCACACAACACTGACCTGAGAACAGGGTAACAATAACCCATTTTTGAGTCATGCCTGTAAAGAAATAAATAAAAAATAAATAAACAAACAAACGAGTCAATAAATAAATGCTTTTAAAATTGCAAATCATTATTACTTATTAAAGTAATACATATGAAAGAACTTATATTAAATTTTTTTTTTTTTAAATGAATGAGTAAGCCATTTTGACTTATTTTTTAGCTAAATGCATTTATTTTTAAGCGATTTCTTCTTATTAAAGTAATACATACAGTATAACCCATATTGATTAGCTTTAAAGAAAAAGTGCATGTGAAGCGCTCATCAAAATGCTATTTTGACTATTTTTTTCCAAAGTCAACGCATTTATTTTTAGCCCTTGATGATCATTCATTACATGTATGCATGCACAATTTCCTCACTTCTCTTTTTCTGTTTAAAAAAACAACATCCGACATTGAGATGGCTCTACGTGTGCTGGATTTGTGATAAATAAGTTATAATTTGCTGTGTAGACCTTTAACTCTAATGAGAATATGCACTAAAATTAACGTCAATATTAATAAAATTCATACGTGCTTCCAAAAAACGATATATATTCTCACTTCATTGCAAATGTGTCTTTATAAACGTCAGGCGGCAGAGACGGATTCAGTTTAAATAAATAATAAAGTATTAATAAATGATTGATATGTTAGGCTAGTAAACACTGCACAGGATTTTATGTTGCGTGTGTCTATTAAAAATCCTCAAATGCACGTATGATTGAGTTCAGGTGTAGGTGATCAGATAGCAGAAGCCCCTGAGCACCACATGGGCCCAATCCCAATGTAAGGACTCATGGATTATCCAGATAAGTCTGTGAGGCCTTAGGGCTGTCAAGTGCAAATTTCCAAGTGCGTGAGACATTTTGAGCCCTTTATTAACACTTTCTGTAAGTCTGCATTTCTCAAGACTTTGCCTGAGGGAATTAACCACAGTTCATAGTGTTATTTTATGAAACACGGGGTTATGTGTCATGTTTTTCGTGATATCATGCTATGCGAGTGCATTTTTCTTCGACAGAAAAGTTTCCTTGTGATGTCGCGATTCCCGTATAGAAGAGGCCGGTGTTAGTAAAGGATGTAAGTGCAGTAAGACAGTTCATACATAGGCGGCCGTGCCTAGTGCCGTAAGTCTGTGAGGGCGCTAGAGAGGGCGTTGGGATTGGGCTATATAGTGCATTGCGTAGTCTAGGGCTGTGTTCAAAACTCTGTAAAGGTGTATTGCATTACTCTGTGTACTGCACACTACTCCCCACGCTAATATATAGTATAGTATGCAGCTATGACAACGTCCATGTAGTGTAACAGACTAGTACGTTCATACAAAAACATTACTGTGAACTTGTCATCCCATCTACGTCACACAGGGGGCTATTGCTACTAGCGAATGCTAGCTAGTATCCTTGCTAAGGTATCATGTATAAATGCCAAACTGTAGTGTTCTCTCTAAATCACATGCTCGACATTTTCTCTAGATATATAAAAAAATTCTAATTTAAATCCATACTCTATAAAAAAATAATCCTTTCAGAACAAAAAAAAAAGTCCCAAAATGAATCTGGTAGACTCTATTCAAGACTTTGTCTTGTCTTGCTTTGTCTTAGCTAGCAAAGCATGCCATTTAGTTTCATAAGCAAGCTAGTTAGCTTAGCACTTGCTATCAGTTGGGTGATTCGTTCTGTTAGGAAGCAAGAAAACATATAAAAATATGCAACTGATAGATTTATTTATTATTTATTTTGCATTTATGTACAGCGCTGGAGCTGCATGTTGTTGTTTTTTTTTTGACAATCTCGGAGTCACCATGTTGCATTATGGGATGCAGCAGCCTACAAAGTGAGCCGTGTACTGGACATTTTCACCAGCATACTACATCTTCCAGGTAACTGTACAGTACATGAAAAAATATACTGCATACTACTTGGTACTTTTCCATCAAGATCAGTATATGAGCAGGATACAGTACGGATTTTCGGTACTCTAAAACATGTTTGTAGGCTGTAATGCATTCTGGGAGGTTGAGTGTGATGCAGATTCCAGATTCCAGCCATTCCTCTGTCATGTCGATTGTTTTTTGTGGGTTTATTTTTGTGTGTGTGTTTTGGTTTTGTTTTTGTCCCAGGAAAATTAAAAAGGGCAGAACTTTATCTAAATATTATAATACACCACAGAGAATTCTGTTATTTTAAAATTTTGAGCCGCTTGACCTTCACGTCAATCCAGGGACAGTTTGTGAAGGTTTTTAAAACTATAATGATTAAAAACAGGAGCTGACACACTTAAGGGAAATGAAGTGGTGCTGAGATAAACAATAGCACACAAACTATCATCAAGGCCTCTGTACATGCAAATTGCAGATGACACCCCACGCTGCGCACTTCTACATCATGTACCTTACAGAAACATGCCTTCATTTGTAAATAACAAAATAGTGCAAATGTGGAAAAAAATTTACTTGGGAATGAACAAAACAGCAATACGCTGCGTTAAGCAGCAGATTACGCTCATGCTGGCACAAAACGAAGAGCGCAGAAATAGCTCCATGTATACTCTCTTGAGAAAAGCAAGGCGATTGAAATAATCTGTTCCAATTAGGTATGAATTCTTTAAAACAACACTTCACTCATTTGTACTGATTAGGCATTGTTTATGAAATATTAATTATTTCCTATTAATTAATTAATCTGTTTAACGTATTCTGAACGGCACCCAGCAGCCATTTCTGCCTTCACTGTAACGTAAATTACAACCGAGCCTACCATTTCCACTCAACATGTAAGATTATATTAGGATGGTAATTGTGTTGTGTTGTCTGTGAAGTGTGTGCTGGATATACCACATCCTGACCAAACACTAAGAGAAATCCCTAATACGTGTAAATGTATATGAAGAATAAAATGATTCTGTTGTAGTTATATAGTAGTGCCTGTTATGTTATATATAAACGGTACCATTAGACTATTACTAAACTAGACACACATAAAAAATGGTACAATATCCATACCTGTAATGTTTCTAATGTTTCTTTACAGGTGCAGCGACTATAAATCCTCCCAGCGTGTGTGGTTCTCACCTTCCTGAAGTGGACAGAAGTCTCATTATATCTCCGTCCTCTTTCATCAACCCCTCCCATCCCTTTGCCTTCAGGGCTTTATTGTCTCTCAGCAGCAACATTTAGGCTGGCAGTTCTGGCGAACAGGAAGCACCAACCACTTTGCATGTGATTCCATAAACCAGAGACTGATGACATGGAGCTTTTTTCTAATATCACAGCTGAGATGACTATTAACTCCTGAAACATGTTTTCTGGTTTGTGCATTACAAGTTATCACCTTCATATTGGCAAATCATGACTATTACCAAATATATATATTATGTAATTATGTATATGTCTCTTGTTCTTTTTCTTCTGTACTGTATTTCCTGTAGGCTCTTTCCTAGGGACTGATGTTATCATTATTAGGTGCGTGACAGTGTTTCAGTCCTCAGGAACTGACCGGTTTCCACAGGAAGTGTACATACAATGTTGTGTGTATTTTAGGCAACATGTTTGCTTAAAGTACAGCTTTGTGTGTGTTTTTCAAGCTTTTTTTTACACACATTTGCATATACAACTGATCAGATACGAATGTACCTCAGAATGTACTGTACTGTACCTCAGATTATGAATGTGCCTCAGAAGTTACTTCATAATGTGCTTCAAAATATGAATCTAAATCAGAATGTGAATGTAGAACCTATTGTGTGTAGGTGCGGAGTAAGTCTCAGGAGGCAGGCGAAGTTTCCTCAGCACTCCAGGCTCGCTTTCAGAAACTCAACAAAAAACCCAAACTAATGAAGATGAAGCCTAAATGGTACCATCACAATCTCATGGCTTTCAACTCATTCAAGGTCAAGATCGGGCTCTCTTTCTTTCTAGCTCACAGCAGTCACTGAATGCTCAGAACCTGCCGTTTCAACCTGCCTCCTTTCTGTCTACAGCTGACGCTCGACCACGCACTCGCTGTCACAATGAGTGTACCTTAAAATGTACCTCAGGCTATGAATGTACTTGTAAGTGAATTTACCTCAAAATGTACCTCAGAATGTGAATGCACTTCAAAATGTGAATGCATGTCAGTAAAATGTACCATAAGAAAGTTTATGTAAGACTAAGCTTGGTTAGGATGAGGGACAGGGCCTGTATTTTCAGTGTTTTCATTTGAGTGAAATCCCACAAAATCCCTTATGCTTGTTCTTAAGTCTTGCCAATTCATATGGGTCAGAAAGTCTCTTGTCTGTCTGTGCTGTCTGCCCTATATCAGCAATTAAAAATCTTCAGAATAATGCTACTCGCTCTAAAGTCCTGTTTAATACCTGCTGCCATCAGCCATAAAACATTAGGCCTGACACTGACAAGTCACAGTGCTCATGCCTAGTTTACTGGAATTAGATGACACCGAGACACACCTCTCTCACTGTGATTGGCAGACACAGAGGCCACACCTCTCTCACTGTGATTGGCAGACACAGAGGCCACACCTCTCTCGCTGTGATTGGGAGACACAGAAGCCACACCTCTCTCACTGTGATTGGCAGACACAGAGGCCACACCTCTCTCACTGTGATTGGCAGACACAGAGGCCACAACTCTCTCACTGTGATTGGCAGACACAGAGGCCACACCTCTCTCACTGTGATTGGCAGACGCAGAGGCCACACCTCCCTCACTGTGATTGGCAGACACAGAGGCCACACCTCTTTCACTGAGACTGACCATGCCTCCTTCACTGGGATGGAATATTACAGGCAACACAATGTCATAGGATTTTAGATGAATAAAGGTTTGAGGAAGGCTACAAGCTGTAATTCTCCAAATCTCTCGCTCTAATCACAAATTTGCAACATCAATTTCTATCCCTCTAGCATCTATCGAAATCATTATCCTTTCCCAGCAGTCCTATTTTACATACATAATGCATTGCTTTATGGAAATGATCGATCAGTTGATCAAATGAAACAGACAGGCCTTGTCGAAATGTTTTAACGGCGCCATTTGACTTCAGCTCAACAGGACCAATTTACTTCACAGAGAAATGTGCTGACAATAAAAGCTCTAAACTTCTCGCCTGAACCTTCCACTAAAACAGCAGCAGAAATAATAAATGGCCTCATACATCGTTTCTATTGATTCTGTCATCTGCGGTCTTGTAAAATTTCCTTTTTCCTTTATTGAATCCTTGTGTTGCAGCACTGTTCACTGCACACAGGAGAACATGCCCAACAAAAACATCAGTAATTGCAAAAATATATAACGTTGTATAAGATTACTTTATTAGTCTACCATTTAGGCAGCATCTTAACTGTAATCTTGCCTTTACAATCACTGTGATCGATCACTCGTGTGGCTTGTTTGTCTCTACTTATCTACTTGCTAATTTTGTCACTTGCTCATGATGAGAAATGGTAGTAGCCATATATCGCGTCAAGAAACAACTAGGTAATACACTAATCCTGGTCGCTTTCTTTGAGTACTCCATACTTGGGTTCATACTTGCTATGTCGGCAAATTTCCAAAACAAGCTGTATTAGCTACTGTGTGATGGATTCCTTCCAATGTAGGAGTATGAGAATACTCCTTTTTTTTTCTTTAGCTGAGTTGGTGAGAAAGGGCTTCCCAATGTTATAGGCGTAATTTAGAAAGCATGTTGTGATGTCAGTTTGATTTATGCTTACACTTAACGACCTAGACGTCAAGGCATTTCCAACGCAATGCCAGAGCTCCATGGTTACAAACCACACGCGTCTTAGCAGTGAGACATTAATCCAATTTTACGAGGCGGATCATCCTGAGCGAACACGAGGAGTGTAACAGGCAGAATGTGTCCTGAAGATCAATACTGAACTCGAGTGAGGTGTGAGATCCTATTTAGTCTGCTGTTGGGTAGACCTGATCAGACTCATAAACTACAACCGAGTCATTAATCAGGTACCACGCTTGAACACACACATGGACTGTTTCATAATAGGAACTTCACGGGGTGCAAAGTACCTGCAGCCAAAATTAAGTACTTAGTCATCTCTTACACAGACGGATATAGCCAAGTCAGATTTATGGTAAATGAACCAGAGCTATGAAGATGGCTGTGAATGTAATAATGGAGTTTGCGCAAGAACCTCCAGCGTATGAATATATTAAATGGAGTTTTTGGATTCATCCTGGATTTGTACATTTTTATCTCATTTGTACCTAAAAATGTTCTTATTTTGGGGAAAATATGCCGAAGGAAAAGAGGGATTCGGTTCAGCTGGTCACATGGTCACATGCCAGAACCAATTGATTTCCAGGAAAGCCCACTCCTCTTCTTTTTGTCCTGTTGTCAGAGTGGAAAAGAGCAGGAAATTAACCATGCATGTTTTATGCCTGGAGGCAACTCCATTTCCCTTTCTGATGACGGCAGCTTAATTCCCCATCGTGACATTAATATCACAGATCAGAGCACAGCTTAAGGCAAAATGCATTGCTTCAGACTGTATAATTTATTTCATGGAAGGGAAAAATGATTATTGTTCATGCTGTGGATGGCTGGATTTTATTAACACCGAATTCCCTGAACTTTTCTCATTCACTTATTATATTAAAAACGATCCTCTTTGACACGTAAGTAAGATTAATTACACGTATAAGATGAATGAAAGAATATTTACACGATGTATTAAAATACTGCTGCCTTTTTTTTTTCTTTTTTCTTAGAGATTATTTTAAAGCTCTGTTTCATTGTGTGTGTAAATAAAGCTTATCTTTAAGAACATTTAAATAAGAACTTGTTAGGGTGAACAGTGACATTTCACTGTAATAACGGCTACATTGAATAAAATCTACTGTACTGAATGCCAAAAAATGTGCGATATGTAGGTGATTTGATGACACTTTTACTATGATAAATAAAAAAAAATAATAATAATAAATAAATAAATAACGTGTCCATGTTTTAAAGGATAATTTGACCGAGCACTCATTTGTTACACGTGCAGCTCACTCATAACTTCATCCATAAAGCCATGTTGATGTATTTATTATTGGCTTTGAATGACATTGCATAATTTTAAGAGCATTTCAGCAATCCCTGCCTTGCGGTTTTTAGCACGCTTAGCTTTTCCTAAATCTAATACTTTAAATAAAAAATTCTAATAAAAATTAACTGCAAAGCTGTGCGAAGAATCTGCTTTCAAAACAGCCTTCGCAGTATTCTGCTCACTGGCCTAGTCATTACTTGCAAGATAAACCTGGATCAATTTGTCATATCTTGAATCAATAATCATTTACTTGAACAGCACGAGGAGAGACGTAAAGCAGGAATGTGACATTCGAACCGTGCACTTTCATTTCTACACCCAATATAATCGACAGAATGAGAATCAGCATTGTACTGTAATCTATAATCTTATTAAGGGACGTGTCGCAGGATGTCAGAATTTATTCAGCGCCACGTTGTATTAAGGAGCTGAAGTGGTTCGTGGTTCTCCCGTTGGCGTTCACGTACAACCTTAAGGTTCTGAGACAAGCACATGATGTATATGTGCCGACATGGTACGTCAACATAACTTCGCCCATCTTCACTACGTCATGTGCATATGATTGATGTGTAATAAATACATTTATACCATAAAGGTTTATATTAAAGTGCTCATACAGTTATTTTAGTGTAACAGCACAACAGTGTGTCTTTTATTGCGAACATTTTACGTCCGTGAACAAATCTACTCCATTGATTTTTATCGCGAAAAAGCATGGAAACATGTTCAACAGAATAATAAGTTCATGAATTGAAAGCTTTTTTCTCTGACGCTGGGAAAAATACGGCGCAAATTAAAAGAGGATATATGACAAAATGTTTCTATTTGACAGCCGACATTTGGTTGAGGAATGTGATGGAAACAGACGGTTGAATTGGATCTAGTCACACGTTTGCTCTATGATTTGCTCTCCCAGCATCAGACGTCCCCACAGGGAATTGAATCTGGCATCCTTTCAAAAAAAAAAAAAAAAACCCCTGTTAACCGCAGGAATGATAACAGTACGTGAATATGCTAGAAATTGAATCCATCTCTGCAACTCCATCATTCTGTTTCCATGGAACAGTCACGCTCAGAACAGCACATCGGAGTCCATCAGTGCATGAGATGCATCTACGTTCATAACTGCAGACACATATAACAAAAAAATATATGCATAACATGTATAACATATATTTAATTTGAATTACACAAGAAAAAAAGATGAGAAAATAAATAAACAAAGACCATAATTGAGAATCTAAACAAACGGGAATATTTACACATCTAAGGAAGTCTGACACTAAACATTGAATCTGAATTTGAATGTGGCTCAAAAATATGAGCTATATACTTTTTAAAAAACATTTATCACTGGGAAAAGCTGTGTAAACAGACAAACTGAATTTAATACCGAAGCTGTGCACACCTTATGCATTAATGGTCTGACCCAAAAAAGGTGAATGAATGAATAAAGCAAAGTCCATAACAAAAGATAATGATTTTCATTCTCGTTCTTTAGTGCCAGATATGCATACGGTCATAATATTGTAATAAAACTGATGTTTATCAGCAAGCAATGGCGCGTTACTTGGTCATGAACGTCTCTTCATAATCACATTTACCTACCTTGACAAACCATGTCTTCATGGAGCTCGCTTTGTGTACAGGGACACCGTCTTGTTCAACTTGAAAGCAGCAAAGGGAAAAAGGAGCAAGAACTTTAGTCTTGCAACAAGTGTTTCATTTCTACATGCATACGAATTAGTCTGGGGATGAAGCTATTCTGTCTTTCTGGCATAAAATATGATGAAATGATATTATAAGATTACTAGAGGCAACTGTTTTGATAATCACAAATGATTTCCTCGCTTGAACAGAGAGAGACGAGCCGCTGGAACATTATAGCATTTACACACAATGACTGTTCTAGTGCTAAATGGTTTTAGGTAATCGCAGTGAAAACACAGTCTTAATCATTCTCAACATTAACTCATCTATCTATCTATCTATCTATCTATCTATCTATCTATCTATCTATCTATCTATCTATCTATCTATCTATCTATC
>JAQMYM010000010.1:12755627-12765721 GCA_030014255.1 Parauchenoglanis ngamensis
CTAAGTAAAGAGAAACAACAGTCCATCATTATCCAGTCTCTTTTAAAGTCATAACAATAAAGAAAAACATTGAATTAAGAGGTGTCCAAACTTTTGACTGGTAGTGTATATTAACGAGATAAAATCTCATTCTCAAAATAAAGTCTGCATTCAAGAAATGCCTTTATGAATATATATTCATAGGGTTTACATCAAGATGCAAACCACTGGGGAAAAACTCAAAAATAGAAAGGCCAGATTAGACTTTGCAAAAAGGCCTCATGAGTTTTGGATCAAGATTTTTTTGGACAGATGAAACCAAGATTAACTTGTAGAAGAATGATGGGGAGAGAATGATCCAAAGCATACCACATCATCTGACAAACATGGTGGACATGGTGGTCGTGTTTGGCTGCCAATGGGACTGGGCCTCTGGTGTTTATTGATGATGTGACTGCTGATGGTAGAAGTAGAATGAATTCTGAAGTACATTGAGCTATACTTTCTGCTCATATTCAGTGAAACGCTGCAAAACCGATGGTGCTTCACAGTACAGGTGGATAATGAACTAAAACATATCGTGAAAGCAACCAAGAGCTTCTGAAGATTAGCAAATGGAATGTTCTTAAATGGCTGAGTCAGTCAACGCAACTTACTGAAGACAAAACTAAAGGCAGGATGATTCACAAACAAACAGCAACTGAAGGTAGCCGCAATATATAGTGAAGTTAAACATAAAGCACTGTGTGCTATCATCTGCCTCCTGTCCTTGTTTAATCTGATCTCCTCTTTTAAGATCTCCATGATGCAGCCTTTTATAATACAAGCATAAAAGAAGGAAGAAGTATGTATCTTTTCAAATCTTTGAAGTGTTTCATTTGGCAAATGGCAACAGGAAATTTCTACCAGTTTAATTCAATGTCATCTTGATTTATACCACTCAGAAGATCACAAACTCTTATAAAGGAAATGTAGCATTGAACTCTAGCACATTAATAACACGGACATAAAGGAACTAAAGCAATAAAGACTGGTTTCAGCTTACTGCACTGCTCAGTGTGGCTTTTTCCTTGCTGTGCAACGTCTGTGTTATATAGAGGTCAGGGATTTTTAGAAAGTTACACTGTAGGCCAGAGGTTTGGGCCCATACTCAGATTTATATATATATATATATATAAAAAAAAAATTCTTACAAGAAAATATTCGAAATATTTAAAACAAATGTAACTGACTGGTTTTGAAGTGTAATGTGACAATATACATAGGAAGTGCAATTTAATGAATGTGAGTTCCTAAGTACAAGTTGCATCAAAATACACCCCCCTTGACTTTTTTTTCCAAACCCCACAGCACCTTTTCAAGCACGCAACAGTTCTGTCTCATTTGTCCGACGCTCATTTCGAACTTGTCGGTCCGGCTCGTCCCATGCCAGCTCGACCGGAGAAAGATCTGAAGACTGGGGAGTCCAAGAGATAATTCTCAAAAATTTATGCTTTTCTTTCTGGATGCAATTTTGGCACAATTTTGAAGAGTGTGTGAGATCATATATCTGTCGAAGAATGCAATTTCGTCTAACAGTGCATAAAACAGAAGGCATTGTGTGATGTTGAAGACTAGAGTGATACTCTTTTTTCATGATCCCTTTAATTTAGACTAAGTCTCCAGACGTTCCCCCAAAACACCCCCATACTGTCACTGTTTTACTGTAGGAACAACACCACACAAACAATAATTCTGACTTATTAGTTGCGATACAGTACAACAGAAGATTGACAGTGCATTAGACCTCTCACAAACTGATCTAGGACAATGCAGACAGGTGGCCATTGTTTAGTTAAGTGAGACATAATCAAGAGAGGCCGAGAGCCAATTCACTTAACAGACCTGATGTCTTCTTCAAAGCTAGTAGTTTCAGCCTTTGTGGTTAAGTAATGTGTTGCGACAAGCTATAAAACCTATTGATATTGTTTTAAATATTTCTAATATTTTCCCGTAATAAAAGTTTGACGAAGCGGTGAGTCGTTTTTAATCCAAGGTTGGGACCAAATTTCAGACATGTAAAAGTAAAACTAGAACTAGAAAGAAATAATACTGTATATACAACAAAATTAAGCGTACTGCTCCTGATCAGTGCAACCAATAACACAAAAACAATTTAAGATGATAAAAGGCTAAGATTCTAATTGCACATTAAAACATATTGCACTGAAAGGTTAATTAATTCAAAATAACTGAAATGAATAACAGGCTTTGCTGGATAACTGTTTACAGTGAATTTAAAAGCTCAGCAGATGACAGCGGTTCTCTTCGCATCATGCTTGTATATTTATGGAATTTAGATTTAGGTGTCCTAGATTATCGTTCTAGCTCTGTTAAGGCACCGGGAGCTGGAGATGTCTTCCAGGGTGGGCGGAGGGCAGGCAATGATTTTTTGAGCGGTTTTGATGATACGCTGCATAGATTTCCTGTCTAATACTGAACAGCCAGCCTACCACACTGCGGTGCAGTATGCTAATATCCTCCCAATTATGGAGCGATAAAAGGCCACGGCTTCTGCTTCAGATTGCTCTTGCCTGACACGCTCAGAAAGTGCAGCTGCTGGGTCTTTTTTGCCACTGCCGTTGTGTTAACAGACCTCTGTAATGTGAATTCTCAGAAGTTTGAAAGTGGAAACCCTCTCCACATGGCCCCCGTTGACGTAAAGTGGGGCAGGGTCCACTCTGTGCCTCTTGTAGTCAATATCCATTTATTTGGTTTTGCTGGTGTTGAGTGCCAGTTTGTTCATGGAACTCCATTCTGTCAATTTCTGTATTTCGTCTCAGCATGCTGACTCATCTGTTTTGGTTATAAGACCAACCGCAGTGGTGCCATCTGCAAATTTAATAATAGTGTTGATGAAATAGACAGTATCATCATGCAGTCATAAGCGTAGAAAGCTTAAAGTAGCTGACTTCAGACTAGTTGGGATGGTAGCTTGTGTCAGGGGGAGATTTAAAATCTTAGTAAAAACCCCTGATAGCTGGTCAGCACAAGCGTTAAGTACTTTGCCGAGTACACCATCAGGTCCAGCAGTTTTCCTAGGGTTCACTGACTTGAGCACCCATCTCACTTGATGTTCCCGGAGAGGGAGTTTGTGGGGGCTAGAGGTCAGTGAGGGCAGTGTGACTGAGTGGGGCCTCTCTGCCTCACAGCAAGCAAAGAAATGGTTCAGTTCCTCTGCCAGGGAGGTGTCAGCATCGACAGTCACAGGTGTGTTCCCTTTATAGTTGGTAGTTTCCTATAATCCCTGCCATACCTGCTGTATGAAATTGTCCTTACCTTTCCTCTTGTAGTTGTTGTTTGATGCCTCTTCTCAGATCTGCCTTCACCATGATGTACTGATCCTTGCGCCCTGACCTGAAAGCAGAGTTGCGGGTTTTCAGGAGTGACTGTACTTTACATGTCATCCAGCACTTTTTTCTTGAATAAATCCGGATTTTTTATGGAGAATAATACAGTTTCTGTATAGTCCCATAAATTCCCTTGTTCAATTGTATTCCATTCTGTGTGTCTTAAAGTTAAGAAAGTGCACCCACCAGCCAGGTTTCTATAGTCTTTATCGCAGGTTTTATCTCAGGGGTGTATGCTGGAATAAGGAGCAGAGAAAGATGGTCTTACAGGCCCAGATGTGGGAGAGGTACTGCGCTGGATGCATGACTTTAGTTGGAGTAGACATGGTCACTATGCATATAGTACGAAAGTACGTAATTTTGTTAGCATCTAATTTACACAGTATTTTCCTGTCAAAAAGGGCTTAATTCGATTCAGAAGATTACACAGCCATTATTCTTCTGCGCGTGGGTTCTTTATTAGTCTTTTGATCAGATAAAAAATATTCATTTCATACCATGCCTAATCTGTTGCTCTGCTTTCATTTCTATTTATGGGATTTACAGGATCAGTGCCATTACTGATGGCTTACTAGGCAGGTTAATGTTTAGTGTGCTATTTTAATTACAAAGTACTTAAATATAACTGATAAATTAAATATGATGTGTGGTGGTATCTTAATTAGTTTTATAGAAAGATCTGTTTATTTTAAAAATCAGCATAAAAAAGAAATTAAAAAAAAAAATCATGCAAATCATATTGCTCTTGTCACATTTATCAGGAACAATTCAGCACTAGGCAATCAGATGCCCATTAGCATCCTGGGCACACTTCTTCTGATATTGCAATTTCCTGTATACAGACTATAGAAAGCTCAGTATCTTGCGATATCATTGCGACGTCTTATTGTTTATTGTCGCTTCTAGTTTGGACTGTTCTTTGGATTTGCCCTGTAGATTTTGTTGATTGTGTATATGACCTTGTCCTCTGATTCTGACCTTGCGCTGGACTACTGTTATTATTAAATCTTGTGCATATGGTTCTCCCAAGTCCTGTTCGTTACAGCTGTGCATTTCTGTGCTGGAGAGCTGCTGGGGTCAACTAATCCTGCGCCTACAGTCTTTTAATTAAACATGAAGAGAGGGAGGTCTTTAATAAAGCCCGCGTGGAGCTGAATTGGCTTTTAATCACAGTTCAGATCCAAATATCCATAAATCTTATTGTCTGGGCTAAACAGTGTGTGTGTGTGTGTGTCTGTGTGTAGGATGTGGACAGATTAAGGGCAAATTCAGGCCTCTCAATGCAGCAGCTCCAGCATACAGAGAACTTAAATATAGTACAGATAAGTCTGTGCCTGTGGATGCAAAGGGGGAGTGAAAGAACAAGCAATTTGCTCAATTTTCTTGAGAAGAGATCACGCCAAAGAACATTCTGTTTGTATTCCGTTCATGTGTGTATTGATCTACAGGATCATGTTTACATGGTGCTCTAGGGTAGCTCCACTATTCCCAATAATCTACTCCTGTAGTTCATCACCTCTGTGACGTTGGGCAGATTGGGTTTTGACTACTGTTACTCACCATATTTAATCGTGTAGCACGTGTATTAATGTAAAAACTTTCAAATTGGGAGTTTGCATGTTTTCCCCGTGCATGCGTGGGTTTCCTCCAGGTGCTCTGGTTTCCTCCCACAGTCCAACAGATTAGGTCAACTGGCTACTCTAAATTGCCCATTTGCCAAATTGCCATTACGATATAAATAGACAAACTAATCAAGCACTAACACAGAACAGGTGAAACCAATGACAGGACAGGAAGCAGAGACGAGACCAATAGGCACATGGTGCTTGGAATCCATGATGGGTAATTTCTCTCTTGGTCCACACAGATTTGTCATCATTTAATATGTAAATTCCAGGTTTGGGAGGGTTACTTGACTTAATCTGACCACAAAATTGAAGTAATGTAACTGATGTAATGTACTTTTGGATTACGCAAATATAACAAAAATGTGGATGATGATGGCATTTTCTCAGCTGGAAGGCAGAACTTGTTCCCCTTTACTGATTTAAAGCAAACTAATGGTGAAATTTCTACCCAGTGAACACATTTTTTCACCAGAGGCCATGATAATGAATTGGTAACTGTAAGATTAGCTCTGATTTCCCTCGAGACCTGAGTGGTGATGTGAGACTCGTGAAGCCTTGTGTGTACATGGTAATGTAGTGTGTTAATTCCTTTCTTAATTTCCTTGATTATTCAATTGGTTTTAGTTTGAAAAAATATATTATATACAAAATAATTTTTTTTAAAATATTTATATGCAGCATTTTAATCAGCACTACTACAAGAACTTTTTCTTAACTAGGCTTCATTAAATAGCAGTTGACTAATTACACTAGCAGTGAAAAGTTTGGACAAACCTTCTAATTCAAATGTTTTTTTATGACTTTAAAAGAAACTGGATAATGATAGACTGCGGTTTCTCTTTACTTAGTTTGGCGGTTGTTGACATAAAAGGTTATTAGTGCTTTATTTCCTTTTTTTAAAAAATTCTTGTTGCAAACGATTAAAGTAGTTTAGTTAGTGTAGAGTCAACCTGACGCCTGTATGAACTTGAAAGAACAAAGACATATTTGTTGTCATGGCTTTCTAAATCATCATTAGCTATGCGAGTAATGATTTTTTTTTATGGGAAAAAGGTCAATGGTGAATCCTAGACATTCAAACTTGCCTTTTTTTCCTTCTACGGTGGAAAATAACACACCTATAAACACATGATCCGCAGTGCTCATTATAAACACACACACACACACACACACACACTTCTCTCTGCCAGAGGCTGGAATCTCAGATAAAGAAGCTCCTGGTGGACTGCAAGAGCAAACAGCATATTACAGCAATCATACTGTGTTCTGTTCAGCAGATCAGCTGAATTTTCTCACACCGCAGTGACAGGTTTCACCTTGTTTCAGCCTATCTTACACACAATTCTCCTTTTGTTTCCATTGTTTAAACATCTTTTATATATGTACTGTAGAATGTACCCTATTAGAACCTGCAAGAATGCAGTAAGGTCTGAAAGGACTTATATGTCCACTGTGTAGGATTTATAGGGATCTGTTATCAGAAATGAAATATAGCACTCATGAGTATATTTTCGTTAGCGTAAAATTAAATCATTGTGTTTTCATAAGCTTAGAATGAGCCCTTTATATCTACATAGTGAGTGGGTTCACCTATACGGAGCTACAGGGCGGTAGCTGAGAATGGACAAACCATACTCTAGAGAGTAAATTCCACTTTGCACATTTTTACAAGTGGCAGCATGAATCCGGAAGGCGTTCGCTTGATTGAATCCTACATAGTGGACCTTTTTATTCAATTCAAATAAAAGTAATTTGTAATCTGTTACGTTTAACTGGTCGGCTGTACTGCTATAATGTAAGTAATAACAGGAAATAATCTGATCTGCAAATCCAGAAAACTATAAAAAAATATATCTATCTTACCATTAACAACTGCCATAGTATCAGAAGAAAAAAACTGTAGCTTAGTAACAGCTCTACCCCTGACTATTACAAACTGACACTGGAGACTCCTTCCATCTTGAACTACATATTTTTTTTTACGTCATTTGGCAGACGCCCTTATATCTCATTTATACAACTGAGCAGCTGAGGGTTAAGGGCCTTGCTCATGATGTGATAGCTTGGCAGTGCTGGGATTTGAACTCACGACCTTCCGATCACTAGTCCAATGTCTTAACCGCTGAGCTCATATCATCAACTACACGTTTTTTGCTTCCTTGTTTATGTGAAGTTTCTGCTATATGTTTGTTATATATATATATTTTTACTATAGAAACAATTACATATTACAACAAGCACATTAATATAAACCTGTGATTTGCACCTGCACTACTGTTATAGCTTCAGACTAATATGAATTCCAAATTCAGCAAAGCCGTGGTATGAGCATTATCATCATCAAAGTGGGCAAAAAATAATAAAGAAATGGATGTTCCATGGCGGCTCAGAGAGCACTTGAAATATGAAACCTTTTTATTAAGTGTGAGAATATGAAATGTGAAAGACAATGAGGTGGTAGAGCGTTCACTATGCAGGCCATTGAACAAAAACCTAAATGGGACAGAGAGCGTTGAGATTTCGAGCTCAGTCAAAGAGAAAAACATTTTCATCAGAATGTTAAAAATACTGAGCATTTAAAAAGTACAATAGAACAAACAGTTAATAAAAATGAAGCATCCTTTGTCATGTCTTCTCATTCAAACTCCACGAAATCCTTATTTACTCAATCAGCGCACTAAAACGTACAAGTAAGATATATTTCTTTAATAATTCCTTCAAGCCATCCCCAAACTGTTGATAGTACCAGGCTAAAACATCATTTCCACAGTAAGGTAAGGTGAAATAATCCGTAATGTGACACTAGCGTCCTCCAAACCTGTTCATGTGTGTCAGGGGAATCTGAGTGGAACAGCAGTGAGATGATGGATGAAATTGGTGTCTCGTCCTGTTCCCGGGATTCTGTCGCGTTGATGAATACATGCATTTGTCCAGGCTGCATGGAGGACTGCTTTAGGACTTGAACACAATCTGCTTGAGTTCCAGCACCTCAGAAATTATTCACCATGAGCCTCACACTCACAATATGGCACACAATAATGAAGCAATTATGTCGAAATTTGTCAGATTAAGTGAAATCTTTTTTTTTATTTATTTTTTTAGTATGGATATGATTATGGTTGTTTTTTTTTTTTGACTGGAACTGCAAGTGCGTTTAAACTTGATTACTCCTGGACAGGCAATCAATACACACACCGATTACAACAAAAGTGAAGGGACCCAAACACTGTGCTGTTCATTGTGATAAAAAGAGAAATAGAAAAAGCACGTAAGTGCTCGAGTTTGTCATTATAGTGGCGATTGGGTACAGGAGTGAATTGCATCTTTTGAAGGTATAACTATTGAAAGAGCTGCTCACAAAAATTAAGGGCACAATTAAATCACACATCAGATCTCAATGAGCAAAATAATCAAGTTGAGAAGATTTATTTATATAGATCATATAATTCATCGCAAACAAAATGACATTACTGCATCAAAACCAAACTCATCACTGCATCACCGTGAGGTCTGACAATGTGTCTGAGGATTTCATTGGATTGAAATTGGAATGGCTAACACATGGAGCATGACCCTCAAAGGATATGCCCCTCCAGCCCATCACTGACCCACCGCCAAACCAGTCATGCTGGATAATATTGCAGGCAGCATAATGTTCACCACGGCATCTCCAGACTCTCTCACATCTGTCGCATGTGCTCTATGTGAACCTGCTCTCATGGGTGAAGAGAACAGTGTGCCATTGGCGTAATTCTGCTTGTGGTTCTCTGGTGAATGCCAATCGAGTTCCACGGTGCTGGACTGTGAGCACAGGTCCCACTAGAGAAAGTTGGGCCCTCATGCCACCTTCATGGAGCCTGTTTCTGACAGTTTAGTCAGAAACATGCACACAAGTGGACTGCTTGAGGTCATTTTGTAAGGCCATGCCAGTGTTCCTCCTTTTCCTCCTTGCACAAAGAAGCAGATAACGAGGCTTCTGCTCGGTTGTTGCCCTAGAAAGGCCCTGCCCAGCTCTCCTTGTTTAAAGGCCTGTCTCCAGGGAACTGCTCCATGGTCTTGAGACTGTGATGGGAGACACAGCAAACCTTGCAACAGCACGTATGGATGTGCCGTCCTGGAGCATCTGGACTACCTGTGCAACCTAAATGGGCTGCAGGTACCGCCTCATGCCACCAGTAATCACAAAGGCACTAGCAAAATTCAAAATTAGAGAAAAATCAGTCAGGAAGGATACGGAGAGAGTAATGATCCGTTGTCACCACCTGCAAAACTATTCCCTTTATGGGGGTTGTTTTGCTCTTGCCTCTCCTGTCCACCTGTTGTTAATTTCATTTGCACCAAAGCAGGTGAAATTGATTCACAATTGCTTACGCTTCCAAACTGGACAGATCAATATCCCAGACGATTAACTGACTTGGTGTCATACTGTGATGATTAAGTGTTCCTTTAATTTTTTTTGAGTAATGTAAATCAACACTTTCTGCCCAGATTTGAAATTCAACAGCGCTGTGTAACTTCATACAGTGAATTAACATTTCCCACAGGTCAGAGTAACAGATTACCTTTTGCTATCTAGGGTTCAGGGACACACGCTCCTTTTCTCCAAACCTTTCCTCACATAACCTGATGAAATGTCAGCATTCACTTAATTAAATCCAGCCTTTTGTGGAATTTACATAATAAAATGTCAGTTAATCTGCATGTATCTGCGATGCATACGTAAAAAAAATAAATACAGAAAAGTCTCTCATCTCTCCTGTAGATAAGAAGATTGAAAAAAACAAACAATCAAAACAACAATAACAGCCATACCTGACTCCGTCCATAAGTAAACATCTTCTTACTGAAACATTTACATCATTTTCTTTGTTAAATAACAGAATGTTTTAAATAGGCGGCACAGTGGTGCGGTGGTTAGCACTGTCGCCTCACAGTAAGAAGGTCCTGGGTTCGATCCCAGGGTGCCTTTCTGTGCGGAGTTTGCATGTTCTCCCCATGCGTGCGTGGGTTTCCTCCGGGTGCAACTGGCTACTCTAAATTGCCCATAGGTGTGAATGCAAGCGTGTGTGGCTGTTTGTCTGTGTCGGCCCTGTGGTGG